>VICI01000887.1:0-28696 GCA_019593645.1 Akabosia matsudoensis
GCCTCTAAAATGAGATCTTTCTGAAGGTCCCCTTCAAGTGGGACGTCACTCCTAGCATCCCCTCCTCCTAACATGGTAACGCTGGAAATATCGTCTCGCGTAAGTACTCCCCTAGGTTCACTTTTTAAAATATTCTGCGTCGCTCTCGTACTCTGAGCGCACGGGTGTTCTTGCGGTTGGTCAACTTCCATTTCTTCGGCTTCTGCCATCGTTTCACAAGGTTCTTTCTTCACCACTGCTGCACCAGTTAGTGTAGGGGGAATAGCTTTCCCCACGCTTGTAACTGTTGCACCACTGATCACTGCAGCTAAGTTCGGGGCTTGCTGCGCCACAGATTGTTGAGAAGCTTGTTGTTGTTGTCGTCCTTGCTGAGCATGAAGTGGTAACATGGGCCTGAAGTTTACGTCCCAAATAGGACAGTTTGGCGTGTGAATTGCTTCCTCCACCGCGTCTAGAAACCCTGGCAACAGCTTCGAGTAAAGTTCTCGCTTAGTTGGTTGAATCTTTTCCTGTTCCATGCGAAACTTATCCAAAATCTGTTTTTTCACGTTTGGGAAAATCTCTTTCATAAATTGTCTGCCAAATATCTGTGCCACGTCGTACTTTGGCAGAGAATCGCACAACGTTGGAGCTTGACACAAAATTAACCATCGAGTGTACATGTGTTTGTATACGTCATATCCTGTGCTCCCCACACGAACAGCGGCAATGGAGGGACTGTCCATTTTGCAGTTGTTGATAGTAGTGGAGCAAGATTTTACCCAGATCAACAATAGCCGCCCACTCGAAACTGTTCACGTGGCAATATTTAAATGCAATAAGGGCCATTAGAGCTCTACTTATCGACGGCTCCTCGTAAGGAGGCCTTCCCAGGGTGGCGAAATCAGGTAAGGGAGAACAACACGTTGACACACTTTTCCTGAGTAGACGGAATAAATAGTGAAAGATCTGTTTGGTTTCGGGGTCACCCATCAACGGATCTTTCTGGAGAACAAGAAATATGGTTTCGATGTCAACCATGGTGCCGATCAGCTCATCGATAGCAACATCAGTCAGCTTAACCAAGTCTGATATGTGTTTTTCCAAGGGGTGCGTGCAATTTCTACACGGTTCATTAGGACTTTCCATTTGAGGTTCCGAACTGGCAGCTGAGGACCCCGAAGGGTACATGAAGTTTCTAGCCGCATGAATGCTCTTCCAACCCGCACACTGGCAGCCCTCCATCTTATTGTGAAAAAAAATTATGTTAGGATTGCATCAATCAAAGCCAACTATTATGAAAACAGCATAATTGTATCAATAAACCACTTACTTTACAGGCCGCATGGGTCGCTAATTTTAAGATCTTCTCTTTCCGTTCCAGGTTCCGAAACGCTGCTTTTCTTGACGCTATTCTCTGTGGATGCCATATCCTACTTTGAAGCTGTAAAGCCTGTGGAGTTGGTGTCGCCAGACCTGGAGGGACTTGTTGTTGTCCTGTGGCTATCGTCTGCACTTGTACTCCCCCTCCCCCAACAGTGGCTCCTCCACCAGGACCAGCTGATCCAGGCATGCCAGTGTTATTCCCTCCAGCTACCCCCGCCGTGGTTGTTACAAACTCCTGACTCTGTTGTGCCCTTGGAGCAGTAGTCCCTTGTAAACTCTGATTTTTCACTCCCGGAGGAGGCGTCACTTCAATTAAAAACCTTCCGTCTGCCGTTCTACTCAAAATGTACTGATGCTGCGTCGTCTGTTGTTGTTGTTGTTGACCTACAGGTTGCTCAATGGGCTGGCTCTGCTCACCACTCATCGTTTCAAACTCGGACCAACGAACAGCAGCTTACTATTTCAATAGACCTCCTCGTACTACAAAACACACAGTTGGGGTTTCTGACGGCGTACAACTTGCCCAGCTAAAAAACACGCAACAGCGTCATCCAACTCGCTGCTTTACTGTAACCACAGCTGCACCAGCAAACAACGCTTATGATACCCCTTTCGATCAAATCAACGAACTTTTCTTTTAAAAAACTCTGCCGAGAAACTCCACGTTGTATCCTTTTCACATTGACTCTGTCTCAGGCAGCTATCGTCATCATTTCAAGAGAATGCCGTGGGTGGGAGTGGCGTTTCACCTCAGCAGAAATATAAAACACAACGAGACTACTGGACAAAGTTATTTGAGACAACTTCACACCAGTTGCCGAGAATTCCGAGCTTTTTTAAATCAAGCGATCAGCGTTTGTCTAAAATGAATGGATGGCTGCTATCCTGTGCATACTAACGTGTGTTTTTTTTTGTTTACGTCCAACAAACAAACAAACCCGTTCTGTGCTGCTGTGTCCTTCTTCGTATCTGTGTTTGTATTTCATGGGGCAAACTGAATCAACTCGATTAGGGTTGAAGAGGAAAAAAACTGGTACGCTCAGCGGCTCGCTCGGCATTCAGCTGCTCAGACGAGCACAAACCTTTGAAAAACGTGTATGATTTTTTTGTGTTTTGTTTTTCGCATTTTTGGAGTGAACTGCATGGTCTCTCTTTGGAACTCCAGCCGGAAGTTGGTAATTGAGTTTTTTTGCTGGAAATGAACTAAGTTTCCTTTCTGGACGTTGTTCCAGGAGAGTTTTTGTCCCATGGGGAGAAAGTGAACGGATCTGAGCTCAGGTCTAAATTGATTATTGACTGGAAATGACAGGTTGTTTAAATATAGAGTTGCTTTGTTTGTGACATGGAACGGAAAATCTGACATTTTAAGTGGTTCCATCCGGTTTCCAAGAAAAGTTCGGCCGATTGGTAGTTCATAAAGTTGGAGTTATTTACGGTTCGCGAGGAAACAGGAAATGAGCGGAAAAAAACTTGTTTCGTAAGTGAACTTTAAAAGGCAAATAGTTTTGAGAGCAACTTTTTTCCCTTGGAAAGTTTCTTGTGCTTCACTTCGTTTATATGTCAAGGGGAACGTGAGATTTGATTAGGCCTACGCTGACTTCTTCCGAAGGATATAAGTTGGAGAAAAAGTTGCATAAAATAGATAAATAATAGAGCTGAACAACACTGCGGGATTCCAGTTTGATGAGTTTTGTGTATTCGGACTTTTGCAGTGGAAGAAGATATCTTCATTAAAATTCAAGCTTTACTCAGGCTCCTCTGACTTGGTACCAAGCAACAAGCTGGTTCTCTCACAGAGAGAGCAGGAGAGTTGAAATTTTGGCTGTGAGATGGTGAAAGCATAACAAGTTTATCTTCTACAAAGAGAAAGTGAAAAGGGAAAAGACGTCATCAGGAAGGAAAGCCATGGAGGCTACATTAATAGCTCGACGGGGCTTGTCGACGTAAAACTCGTCTTCCAACAACTCGTGCTTGTGATACTGTTGCTGTGTTGATAACAAGATAAAAATTGATGTCAAGGGTCGCTATGAGGAGCGATTTGAAGGAGTGGAACGTACTCTTGGTTGATCAGTTGAGATCAAGCAGGAGAACAGAAAAGAGGACCACAATTTAAAGGAAAGGATTTGATTCAGATTGAAGATGTCGAACAACTCGCCACGGTCAATAATGAAGAGGATGACGCTAGCTGAGAAGAGGACTGTGTCAGTTCCTATAACTGGGCATTCCCATAATTCAGCCAGTCAGTCTAGCTTCCAAGTACACAGTTACGGAAAGAAGTCGACACGGTCAGAAAAACCGGAAGCGGTAAATATATTCACTTTAATATAGTATTTATATGAAGTGATAATGTTTCCAGTGTTCCATTCAATCGATGTTATCATGTTTGGTAAAATAATTTGCAGAGACAAGTTCGGGAGACAGGGGATTGGAGCTCAGACTCGAAGCTTTCTGCGATCTACAATGGATACTGGGAGGATCCATTTTTTCGTAGCTTTAATGCTTCAGACCCTGCGAAGATTCGGAGGACTTCGCTGATATGTAGGGGGTACTACGTGAGGTTTCGTGTTTGCGACTACTTTCTCCGAAACTTAATCAAGGCTGTGGGAAAACCGGTGCAGGTCGTCAGTTTGGGGGCAGGAATGGATAGCTGCTTCTTCCGAATACTCCCCGAGCTGGAGAATCAGATCACAAAGTTTTTTGAGATTGACTTCAAGACGGTTATCAAAGTGAAGGCCTCTGTGATTGCGCACAACCCTCTTCTGAGAGTAATGAGCGAAGAGAAGTTGAAACTGCTCGCGTGTGACTTGAGACAGATTGTCAACGTCCACGAGACACTGAAAAATAATGGGTTTGACTTCGAACAGCCGACAGTGTTTTACTCCGAGTGTGTGGTCAACTACTTGGGACCTAATGAGTAAGGATACTACAATGTGAAACATGATATGATGACGCGCTATGCAGATATAAGTAAGATTTCAATTCAAGTTCTTTTTTGTTGTCACAGGAACACAAACATATTGGAGTGGATAACTTCAAATGTACCACATTCCATCTGGCTTGCGTATGAGCAATGCAATGCGCTGGACGGGTTTGGTCAGATAATGCTCTCCCACTTTTTAAAAAATGGATGTCCGCTTTTGTCGCTAATTTCGGCTCACAGCCGGGAAGACCAGGAGACCCAACTTCGCAAAGCGGGGTTTGCCATTTGCCAAGTAATCAATGCGTGGGATGCATTCATCAAAATCGGCCACGAGGACCCTCCCCATTTCCCCCGGCTGAAAAATCCAGAACACCAATTCGACGAATACGAACAGTTGATTGCTACCAGTCTTCATTATTCGGTTCGAGTGGGGCTCAACGGGCATATGTCTGATGTTTCTCGGATTACAGAGTTTCTGGAAAAGTTTCATATGCACTTGATTCCCTCGCTGAAGCAACCTGGCATTAGACACGAGGTTCTAAAGGACTCCCTTTCCGTAAAACTAGATGTGATTGAAGGGGCCTATCTTCCTACGCTTAGTGGTCATGAGACCACAGTGATTAACTCAACTACGCTTTTGACACTTGGAGGATGCGGGGAAAACTCGGTACGGATGAAGCATTTGATCCGGAGTCGAATAACGTTTGAAAACGGAGGATCTCATGAGAAAGGAGGATACACAGATCCTTTCCAAGAGGAGCCCACGCCGTCAGAGTTGTCTTCAGAAGCAGACGTTGCTGGTTGCACTGGAGCGATGACAGTTAAAAGTAAAATCTTGCTGGAGAATGCAGACCATTATGAAAGGATTCATGCGACAGCTGTATTCGTACCTGCAACAGTGAAGTCATCCGACAAGCACGATTCAGTTCTGATATTTGGAGGGAGGAAATCCCCAAAAATGCCATGTTGCAATGACCTTATTGAGTTAAACGTCAACAAAATTGACTCTAAGGTGAATATAGCCAGTGTCATCGTTAGTTCAAAGTTTGATGGAAGCTGTCCGCAGCCCCGGTGGAGACATGCAATGACCTTAGTTTCCAAGAATGAAAGTCCGCACTGTCTGTTGTTCGGGGGAAGGAATCCGGAACAGGTTTTAGGGGACTGCTGGTGGTACAACGTGGACGACTTTAGTTGGCATGAAATAATGCCACCTCTCAACGGCTCCAGCTCGACCGCTCTGAACCGATGGCCAGGTGCTCGTCACTCTCATGCAATGGCTGCAGATCCCGAAGGAACCGTGGTATATATGCTCGGAGGGATTTCGGAAAATGACACCACTGTTTGCGATGACGCATTTTGGATGCTAGACACAAGCAACGATAAATGGACAAACGTTGAGGACTGGGATCATTGGGCAAGACGTGTCGGCCACTCCATGGTGAAAACTAGGAACTATCTGGTTGTTGTCGGTGGTTACGGTGCAGATTCCAGTTATGGATTTGACTTCCTCGCAGCTATATGTGACCTCGAGTGTCATACAGTTAAAATTATTACACAGGTTAGTTTCCAAACTTTGATATCAATACGTCTTACATAGTGGCTAATTACTGTTTGGGTTCTGTTTTTAGACGCTTCCATTGAATGACATTTATCTTCCATTTGGCTTCACGGCATCACTTCTCAAAGATGAAAAGACGAACAAGGATAAAGTGATAATTTTTGGTGGTGGCGGCAATTGTTTCTCCTTTGGAACCCACTACAATCAAGTGTGTTACGTACTAAATCTTCAGGACTAATTATCAAGACTAGGAAACCGTGTCAAAGGCGTACATGAATTTTGCTTTTATCGATTCCTTGTTTTGATTTGAAGTATGACCTTGAAAATACTCGCAATGCATGATGCATCCTTTCAGTGAGTTTACTAATGTGATCAGTTTCTGTACCGTAGTGTATTCTATGTATTTTTGTAAATACTGACGAAACCTATATAGCTTAATAATAGTAGCAATAGCAATACAGCCTTTATTAGAAACATTTGGCGACCTTACAAACACACACTAACTAATTCATTATACATACTACAAAAACAAAGAGAGATCGCAGATCTAAAAAAAACTCGAGTAAATCAATCTTTATCAACTGAATCGATCTTTTCGGTCGCTAATAATTGATTTTCATCAAGCGTTTGTTCTTCTTCGTCTTCTTCCTTGCCAATAGTTTCGAAGCATTGAAGGTCTTTTAACCCATCAGCGTCGGAGTCAGGCTTATCTTGATTCTCTGTCTTCTCTTTGGACTCATCTTCGCTGCTACTATCAGATAAATGACGGCGTCTACTCAAACTTTCGTTCTTTTTCTTATCCTCTTCTTCACTATCGGAACTAGAGCTGTCAGAGTGGACCATAGATGCATTCTTCTGCCTTTCTTCAAAATCCCTTGCGCACTGACTTTCGTAGCCTTCCTGCAGGGATCTTCCCATTCTTGTGTAAATGGAGTATTTTTCAATCTTCCGAAAGGATGGGTGGCCATCGAAATGGTCGAGATTTAGGTTCATTATGAAGTTGACGTAGGCGATTTTAATAAGCTTTTCAGGTATGTCGTAACCTAAATAGAGTAAATCGGCAATGATTTATTCTTTTTCACAGAATATTATAGACTAAGTAATAAGATATTAAAATGTCTTACGAAACGCATAGTTGATAGGATCAAACTTCATAAACGCATACACAGGATGCTTCGGTGCTAGGAATCGAATCCCTGCAGATATTTCCCCGTACTGGTCTCGAAGAAGTCCCCTGATTTGGCCGTAAATTGGCGAATCGTCTGCTAAGGGGACCCACACCAAGTCACCGGGTTGAAAGTAGCGTCCGTTGTGAAAAACTTTGCGTTGAATAGTTGGTTGGGCAGAGTACCGATTTAGTTTCTGGGTCGTAAACTTCTTTGAGGAACTATTTTTGAATAGTAACGATCTTCGGCTCCGGCCTTTGTATCGATTAACTTTCCTTGCTCGCCTCTCCGCAGCTGCAGCTGCTTTCGCTTCAGCATCTCCTGGTAAGCCTGTGCTTCCCGAACTTTGATTCTTTGTTACTTGTTCCAGCGCAATTGCCGCTGCCGCACGAACAGGTTTCCATGAGTACACACTGTCCATATCACTGTCCTTCTGCTCCTGGTTTCCATCTTCACCCCCATCGTCAGTTTCATCGTCATCCCCACCGCCCTCATCCTCGTCGTCATCTTCCTCTTCAGAAACAACTGAAGAGGGTGTGCCATCTCCGCGTTCTATTTGCCCCTGTTGATTATCCTCTTGAGTATTTCTCGACGTTCCAGGAGCACTGCCCTCTGAATCTTGTTGGCTATTTGATGAAGATTCTGACTTCGAACTGTCGTTTGTTGACCTTCGGCTCTGGACACTTCCAGCCGAGGCACTTGGTCCGGATTTCTCTCCAAGTTGTTTTTCCGCCTGATCTTTACCTTCACTGTTGCCATCTTGACTTAATCTTTTCAATCGTTCATTGGCAACTGATTTTGCCTTTCTCCTGTTCGGACTTCGGAACACGACCGATTCCTCTTCACTATCAAAATTTACATCTAAACAAGCTTCGTTTTTGTCTACTGGTTTCGTGATTTCTTCTTCCTCTACATCAACCCCAGACTGGTCTGGATTACCCGAAACCTCCCCTTCTGTGTGCTTCACTTCTTCGACTTCATCTTCCCTGACTTGGGTAACTTCGCCCGTTCCGATTTCTTGACTTGTATGAGTTTCCGTGGTTTCCGTTAAAGTATTTCCTTCCTCAGCATTTTCAGTTGCATCAGTGTCCTTTACATTGTCTTCGTTTTCTTCCTGGTCATCTTCAACGTTTTCGTCTTTATCGATTACACTTGAAACGTCGTCGTCACCATCATCCTCATTATCAGCGAGAACCTTCTTCTTGGGAGTTGGAGCCCCGCCACGTCGTTTCTTTCTACCTTTCCCTTTAGCCTTTTTGCTTTTATCAGGGCCAAAAATTTCCTGGATAATTTTTCTCGGTGTAGTAGACCCTACACACTTCTCCGCGACTGCTGTCCTAGTGCGTTTTCTGCTTGGTTCGGAGCTTACTTCCTCACCGGCTACAGAATCGGATTCGGATGGACCATTCCTTTTCCGAACAATTCTTCCAGATGCTGTTATGGTCTCCGGAGGAACTACGGGATCCACAGTTGTAGTTGTTTCTTTTCTTCTACTAGGCATTTTGATTAATGGCGGTGGAGGAGGATAAGTCTGTTCTTCTTCACCCTCATTCACCAGAATTTTCCCTGGAGTTTCGGTGGAGCATGGAATTTTGACTGTTGCTTTGGAGGCATCAACAGGAGTCAATACGACACTTGGACTTTGAAACAATTTAGGAGGTGATCCTATAGCAGGTATTGACACTTTTCCACTTATTTTTCGCGAAGCAGTGCAAGTTAGGAATCGTTTGGGTGGGCCTGTTGGGCACTGTGTGGCAGTGGGACTAGGGACGAGGGTTGGTGGTGGGGGGACATTCACCGACTTGTCCTCACCACTATTCATCTAGAAATACGTAAGGTAAAAATTTCATCACTATTCGTTAAATCCCATCATTACCATAGCAGTGTACTTTACATAATTGCTTATGTTTAGTACATTGGTTGGGTTAAATTTCTTACCGAATACAACTCCTACCCCAAATTGTAACTTATTTTGGACCGGAACTACTAACTAAACTACGTAAAACGTAACACAAACTTGCTAACTCACCTGCTCACAAACAAAACTGCAAACGCTAAACGCAGAGATGTGTGTACAAACAGAAAATTTACGTCCCGCCACAGCTGTGATAGCAACGGGGCATTATAACACAACGTTAGATTGTACACAACCTTTTTTCGCTTACTCTCGCACAAGCAATTGTGACATCATCGGATGAAAACAATGCAAATGAGGTTACTTGCTAATTTCTTTGTCATTTAATGCAATTTTGTATTCATACTTTCTCGTTTCTTTGCAATTAATCAGTCGTAGTTAAAAACTTGGATTTTGTGAATGTAGATTTTGGAATGGGGACTCCAAGGAAAAAAAGAGTACGAGTTTTCAGCATTTAAATAATTTAGGTTTAACGTTAATCTGATTACATTTTTCTTTTCAAATGTGTTTTTTTTTTAATTTAGAGAAAGCAGGTACTTACCTACAGAGAGGACTATTATGATAATCTGACCTCTGAGGAATCCGCACCAGAACAAAGCGTAAGTGTTTCGATACCAGAGAATCAGTTGTCCAGGCAGTCGTTGTTGGGAGGCAAATTACTTCTAACAACGCCACAAGAGATCGCTGAGGATCTGGTGGAAATTACGAGAAGATCTCGGACGAAACAGGATGGGTTTAAGGCGAGTTGGATGGATCAGACTTCAACTCGGCATCAGAAAAAGGGACGGTCCACAAGGAATTCGTGTCTTGCGGGGGAACCTGAAGCAACTTCGCGGTCTGGAGAAAGTCGGCAGTGTCACTGGATTAAGTGCATGAAGTCTGCTCGACCCGGAAGTAAATATTGTAGTGATGAGTGCGGCGTGTCATTAGCCACGGAGAGGATACTTAAGGCAAAACTTCTTTACGTTATGACGAAGACCCTAAAAAATTATCAATTTTTGCAATAAAATGGCTCTTATTCATTCAGATTCTTCCGGAAAAAGTTCAAGAATGGAGGTCCACGGAATCATTGGGGGAAAGGACCCACCAGAAGCAACTCAGTCTTGCGACAGAGAGACAAGCTAAGTTTATGCAAGATTTCCTTCGTCTTGATGAGCGGCGTCAGGAGCTGGATGCGTTTATAGACCAGGTCCACCAAATCCAGTACTGCCAGGAGCTGGACATCAGGCACCCTTTTGATTTTGGGGAAGATACCCAAATACCATGCGCCGTTTTAGGTCATGCCCACAGCTCTAAAGGCTACCTGAAATGCGTCGATATTTGCTTTGTTAAAGTCAGGATACCACACATTTATTTTTCTAAATACCTCGTCAAGTCGGTAAATAATGCTGAGGTGTGGTGGTATGTTTGCAGACAGAGAAGAACTTTGTAATGGAGGCAAAGGATCCCGCTTTTGTTCCTGGGTCGAAACTCATCTGTGATGTTATTGAAAAGACAAGCGGTCATCATTGCAAACGACTTGCTGCCAATTGTCCTCGGCATTCAAAACGTGTTCAGTGCTCAAATAATTTGGTGCGTTAATAATCTGTTTGTAAAGTATGTATGAAGACAGACATAATATTATGACCTATTGTATGAAACAGGTTTGTGGAGCCCCGATGTCCTGTGATGATATCCTGGATATTGATTTCCTGGACATTAATAATATTTGCAGGGCTCCTAAGACTACTTGCACCATGCACTACAACTGGGAAACAATACGGCGCTCGAACATTGATATTCAGAAAATTGCTGCGGTAAGGTTATTAAATTATCAAGATAGAATCCATTAATTTCTGGAAGTCCAGTTTTTTTTCGCTTTTTGTAGTGGAACAAGCAGGAGCTCTTGACGGCCGAAATCAAAAGGATTAAAGCTGAGTTGTCCCGCCGCGGAAACCTAATGGATCTGCTGCTGAATAAAACTATATGTCACACCACAGAAGTATCACAATGAAAAGGCTTGTCAATTAACTAGTTAATCTATAAGTGGCCGTATGCAGTATTGTTAATGGATAAGTTTTAATTACTGTTGGAAGAAGAAAAGTGGTTGTCATAGTTACCGGTACAATAATTGTATAGCTTATTTTATGCAGCTTTCGTTGGTTTTTTATCAATTTATAATGCTAGTTAGGTATGTATTTCGGGAAATGAAAAGCTAATGTTTTTCTTAATGAGTTCTTTGTGCTGCAATATTGAAATTTTAAAAAGATGTATTATTCAGAGCAATTAAAAAGATCATTATCGTAGTTCGAAAACTTTCACCATCAAAGTGCTTTGCTTAAATCGTCATATTAGTCGTTAAGTATCCCACTCTTCAGCAAACAAACGTTAAGTTTTTCATAGGCTCATGGGACCAATCGTGTATTTGGTTTTCAACCCCAGCTTCATCCGGAAAAGTTTTTCCATAATGCTTTGTTAAGTATCTCTCTCCTAATTTAAACATGCTTACTTTCACCGCTTCGATAATCAACATTGAGCATATCACTTTCACAGTAAATGTATGGTATATATTCTAATCTGTCCGAGAATTCAACAAGTCGTTGTTTTTCAATTCGGATCAGGCAACAACCANNAAGTCGTTGTTTTTCAATTCGGATCAGGCAACAAACAATCCCCTTTTCCAACCCTTTCGCAACTCGTTTTACATAATTGGAATGTCCCTTTCATTCCATCGTTTCTTTCCCTTTCTTTAATTTCAAGGCTCACAAATGGAATTAGCATTTGTCAACTTGGACGTGTGCCATTTCTCGTTCACAGATCTCTCCGTTACGAACAAGTTCCATTTTTTGTCATCGCAAAACTCTTATATTCCTCTGGGATTCCGGGAGAAGAAAAGGATTAGGTTTTATTGCTATCGTAATCCCATCCATGCATACATTCTTTAAAATGAAATATTCATAGACCAATATCGCACTCATCTCTTTATGCTTCTCTCTCTCTCTCTCTCTCTCTCTGCAGCACAATTTCGCAAATTACGGCTTCGCAAGCATTTTTTTTTGCGTACAATAGCACATCGATTCATGATCTTCACAGCAGCCATGACATTCCCAGTAGGTTTTTTTTTTTTTGCATGTCGCTCACCATTCTGTTTTAGACAGTCAAGGTCACTTGTATATTTTCTTGATGACTATGCTCCCGCAGATTGACATGAATGTGTGTGTGTGCACCTCTCAACATATTTTCGTCGACTTGTTGAAACGCAAATCCATCAAAACTTTCCTGTCATAATAATTTAATGCCAATGCATTCCGCACATTATAAGCTGCAAAACTCATTATCTGTGATTCAGCTTGTTTTTTTTCTACGCTTACGCGATAACACTACCACATAATCAAATTATCTCTTTTTTTTTATTATTTGTCAAATGGACGCATAAAAGTTGTTGTCTGAGAGTTAACTGAAAAAGTTTTTTTTTCGGTATGAAAACAATAAACTCTTTTTCCCGTTGGCAACACACACACACACAAACAAGCATGAATCATATTTTTGTTCTTCTACTGTTTATTAGCTACCAGCCATTTAACCATGTTAGGTTTCCCCTCTCTGTTGCAACAAGCTGCTGTGATACAAGCTAATATATCATGTTTTTATGCTGGTTTTTTTCTTCATACGACATGTTAATTGCTTTCAGGCAAGCTCATTTATTGATGATTTGCGATTTGTTTGGAGAGCTGGTGCCAAAGCCATTTTGGTTCAACTTTGTCCATAAAATAAAACTTTAACAAGGTTGAGAGAGTATCTTGTTACAGTGAACGCAAGTTGTCCATTTAAGAATGTATCTGTGTGTACTCTACACTTGATAAACTTTTTATTAGGGAGATAAACCTGTTGGATTCTCAACGTTTTGTTGAATTAGATGACTTAGGCAAGCACTTTTTTCTTTACTTGAATCGGGCGAAAATCTGAAAACTGAGATGGCGAATGGGAAAGCATAAAAACGTCCATTCATTTTTTATATCTTTTCCTATCTCCTACAAAGAAATCCATAATATTATGTTATGTATGCGTTTGTGTAAAGTCTTTTTCATTCTACGATTCAGTTTCTAAACTATGAAAAAAGTTATTTTTTTCAGTATTGGGAAAAGTTTGTCTCCACAGATTAGCTAAATGGGGCTTGAGTTTGTAGCAAGCATGTTTTGTCGGCACACGCATGTTTATAAAATTTTCATCTATTAAGTGTAGTACTGATGCATGATTTTCGTGGGTTGAATAAATATGCAGGAAATTCCTATAGAAATCCGGGTACGTTATGTAGTAATGAAACGAATTATGTATAAGTATTGAAGACTAACCTACCTCAAGGATTGAACTGTTTGGCATGGTTAAGGATTTAGATGGGTTTTCACACTTGTACATTATATTGAGATATGTGTGTGAGGATTGTGGATGTGGAGCTTTTTGTTCGCTCGGAGAGCACATCATTTTTTTGGGGAGATTTATTCCCTCTTTATCACTAGCGCTCTAAAACATTTTGACATTTACAAAGAGGAAGATGCTCTGATACGACAAAATACACTTGGCATTCCGATCGGCTTTCATTACTCATAAATATGCGGCAGATTCTTACCTAGTGGTGACTCAACTGAGGAAGGGACAAAGATGTATTCACTGATGAAGTGATGACTGAATGATACAAAGGGGTAATTTGGTTTTAATTCGTGGTGGAATTTCTGTGGGTCATTGTCAGCCTATGAAATTACAGGCGAAAATGAACAGTGCAAAGTACTTCGTAGAGTATAATGCAAAAGCGAATCATGATTGGATTTGGAATGCTTTTGATGGAAAGTGAACCTGACATTTATTCTTGGAACATTTTCGGAATACACTTTCAATTTTCACTTCATTCATTCATTTTTACTCCTAAATCGTACCTACATAAATGGTGAAAACAAAACTATGAGGAATTCTGAATTCCAGCTGTCACAGTGCAATAGTTATCCTCATACAAGGAAGTTTATTATTGAGTTCTTTTATTTTCTTTTGTTCACATACAAGGGTTCAAAAATGAATGAACTCGGCCCTAAAACAGTGTCACACATTTTCATATAGTATAATAATAATATTTAGAAACTTCATACACTAGATTCTACATTTCTGCTTGAATAGGGAGGGAGATAGATATGATTCCGCGTAATTCCTTTTTGCTTTCGGTGCAGTTAGTAGGCGAGTAAATATTTGAATACCTAAGTACATGTATTCCTGAATTTTATGACAACTGTGTGTTTTCCTGACGGAAATCGATGCAATAGCTGATTATCCGCGTAATTCCTTTTTGCTTTCGGTGCAGTTAGTAGGCGAGTAAATATTTGAATACCTAAGTACATGTATTCCTGAATTTTATGACAACTGTGTGTTTTCCTGACGGAAATCTATGCAATAGCTGATTTGCATCGGTAAAAGAATCCGAACAAACAACTGTGTTGTTGAAAGCAGTTTTTGATGCAAGTATATCACTAAGTTTTGGTTTGTTCTATCTGCAGCATAGCAACTTTATATTTGCTTTACCATGCTTAACGGAAAAAAGGCTATTGGGAACGATTAAAAAACACATTTCACATGTTAAGCATTTTTGCCTTTTCTCCCGAACGAAAACGTTTAAATGTTTTTGGTATGGAAATTCACAAAAATTTAATTGAAAGGATACATCTCGCGTTTTAAATCTTCCCAGTTGTTCGTATATCCTAAAGGATATGTAAATCATAAGGCTTATCCTAGGCTTACAACATATATTATGTGTTTCTTTTGTGTTTACTAGTGTTAAGTATTTCAAGTGGACAAAATATACAACACGCATAGCGAATCCTATTTCATTTTTTCCTTAAAAAATACCACTAGCTACAGCCATAAGCCGCCCACTTTTACCTCATTTTTATTACGATCGTTGGACTCCTTTTCTCTTGCTTTCATTTTCTCTACTGCCCACTATATATTTTTTTCTCTCTTTCGATCATCTCACTTTCTAGAAGTCCTTCAATGCCAGCATTTTCTCTTCAACTCCCTCCATCCTCCAACTTCTGCTGCATCGGGAAAAACACTTTTTATTTCGTTTTTTTTTTCTTTCTTTTTCTTTTTATAGCTATATACTACTGTCATAAAAACTGCCTCTTCTTCGTTTTTTCCACTTTCTCACATTTCTCGTCTTCTTCGTCGTTTCTCTCCGTCTTCTCGTCCTGTCATGTCGTCTTTGTCAGTTCCAGCTCTTCTTCCTTTCTTCCCTCCTTCGTCCTTGACGATGCTCTTCTCTTTTTTTTCGTAATATCCAACTTATTTTTCGTAACAATATTTCTTCGTCCTCGTTTTCCCTCTTTAACGTATCACACGTTATAGACATTATATATTCTCTCCCCATCGAGAGTTGGAAGGCTCTAGCCTTAAAGAAAATAACTTTCCTTATTTTTTTCTCAACTCAATGTCCTTCTTTAGGCTTCATGTAATATGTATAAAAATACGTTTCTTTATCTCTTTTTTTTTCTTCAGCTCACAGCAGTGGTTTCCTTCTGAGGAAACTTTTCTCTTCGCTATTTTTTTTCGTAAGAGTCTAGTAGCAGCAGTGGCAGTAGCACCACAACTACTTTTTTTTAACGTTCGTTTCTTCTGATCCAGTTTTCTCTCTCCAAAACTTTCTCCTTGTCTGTTTCTTCTTTTCATGAGAGACGACCACTATATGTCTCTTTTTTCCACTATCCTTCCCTTTTAAATATGTGCATACCCAGTACACATTTTACGCTCGCACTCCTACACAACTCTTGAACGAACGAAAGCCTTATGTACATTCAGCCCATTTTTTTTCTTATTATTTCACCCGTTTTTTTCTCTTCTTGTGTGTATCTTTGTTCAAAGATGTGCAGCTATGACCAAGGAAAGACGTTCTTTTCACCCAGAAGCTATCGAGAGAGAGAAAAAGGGATGCGCTACTTTTTACAATCATCACCATCCTTCTTCTCGTCTACTACATTCCCTCCTTTCTTTCTCTTTTTTTATAAACCTTTAGGTTCAATTTTATACAACGAGTTTTGTGCCCTAAGAGCTTAGAGGAAAAAAAAACGTGAAAGAAAGAACGAACATGAAAAACTTTTTATGTCGATATTTTTTCTCTCTCTCTCGGTCTCTTTCCCTGCACCTCCACGAGGTTTCCTTCACATAAACATTCCTATAAATATACAAGAATAATAGACGAAAAACGAGCGGAGTAATAATACTTTCCTTCTTCGTCGTTTTTTTCTCTCCTTCGCTGTTGCTGTTATTATTATGTTTTGCGCTCTCGCTCGGTAAATGTAGACAGAGAGAGAGCATACAATGCGATACACGGCTACTTGCTACCTATGTACATATTATTTTCGTGGGTTACACACTTTCTTTTCAGTGTGGAGTAATGGAAAAATACGAGTTGGACGGAGGGAAAGCGAAGAGAAAATAATCAGAGAGTGAGAGTGAAAAGAGAGCGGAGGAGATGTTTTTTATTCTTTCTTTTTTTTATCCAATCTTCCCTTCATTTTCTTTTCCTCAACAGTAAAGAAAAAAAATATCATGTTTTTTGTCCTGAAAGCGCTAGAAAATATATACGGAATGATGATATCTAGGACTAAAGGATAAAATGAGCGACCATGTATGAGCGTGTGTGCTTTGCTTATCCATGTGGGTGTAGCAGAAACTATAGTTACCCGGGTTACGAAGCATGTAAACATGACGAGAAAATGATGACGGTGCTGACGAGGAGGAATATGATGATGATGGGGCCAGGCTGAAGTCTTGTTTCAGCGAGCAAGAAAAGTATATACAAAAAAAAGAGAGAAATGTGTGGAGTTGATTTTAAGCTCTACCACGGAGAGCTTTCTTTGCTTATAAAAGAAAACCATGTACACATACGACGACAAGGACAACAACAACTCACAGTGCCAAGAACCCTAACTTTCAAAAAGGGAAATAAAGGAGTAAGCATACAAACATGCTATTACGAAGATGATTCCAACCAGTAATATTCTCTACTCACAAAAGGAAGCATTTTTTCTCTATATATTCAGTAGTCACTCCGTTTCTTTTTTCAAAAAACAAAAATGGTGTATAGAAATGAAAGCGGAAAAAAGTTGTAATATTCTTTTCTTCTTTCCAGTCACTTCTTGAAGCATTTTCTCTTTTTTTCCCTCTTATAGTATTCCCGTCTTTTGCGGACGATAGAGCCCTATAAGGGAAAAGAAACACATGGATGAGTATTCATGTAAGAAGAGAAATATTACACGGGGAAAATAAAAACTGGGAGAAAGTTTATGGATATCATCTCGATATATGAATCCAACGCATACATTTTCTGTCTAACTTTCCTCAGCGTAAAACCTTTTATAGAGAAAGGTACACGAACAACAACAAGCAAGTGTCAGTTGATTCTTTCTTTCCCCAGTTCATTTTGCTTTCAGTGTGACGTCTAGCTAGTGTAACGTTTCTTTGGAACGGGAAGACAAAGGACACACAAAATACCTGAATACATAGTTAATGTATACATTCACTCTCTCTCCTTTTTTTTGGAAAAAGAACACACACCAGTAGATCATGAATCACATGCACGGAAAAAGCTATGCCACGCCAAAAAAGAAAATAATCAGCGGAAGGAGAAAAAGTCTAATGATATATTCTACTACCTACATGAATCCCGTGTTTGCCAGTGTGAAAGCTTCTGTCTCATGAAGGGATTTTTTTAGCAAAACAAGAACGTCATGTTCATCTCATTCCACCTCCACTCCACCATTCTTTTTCTCCGTCGTCATGTCGTTGTCGTAAAAAAGCCTGAAAGAAAAAAAAAGAGAGAAGGATATCATCCTCATCATGATCATGATTGTCGTCGTCGTCAGAAAAAAAGGAGATACTCTTTTTTATTATTATATTCCCCATCTTTTCGTTGCCCTCGTTTTTCTCTTCCCTGGTCTACGTCGCTTCTATTTCCCAGAAAATAAACTCAAACGATATGGATATTCTGAGGATGCGGAAGAGAATAAAAAAACGCCCAATATAGAGTTCCTTCCAAGTTACTTTTTTTTATTTTTACAACGAACGGTTTTTCTCTTTTTTTTGGATGACCTACCATTTCCAACCCTTTTCCATTCCACTTTCCTGATCATCTTCTTGTTATGACGAGGCACGAAAGCATACATTTTCGAAAATAACCTTTTTCTCTGTTCTGGTCACTCGGCAACTCTTGTTTCATTTCCTCGTCATTTCAGTTCAATCATGAATCATCATACCCCATCGCTTCTACAGAGCCCTTTTCGTGGAATACATTTTGGAGGTATTCGCCATCCACTACATTCTTCACTTCATATTCTCTTTCTCTTTTTTAAGATCATTTCATATTTCTATAAAAAAACTCCTCTTTCTTTTATCAACGAATATTTGATGAAAAGATCGAGAGAGAAAAAATTATATGTGCATATAAGCTTGTCTTCTCTGTCCATGATCCATATTTTTTCTCTCATTCTTTTATATATTATGTTATATTACACTTTTATATACCCATATCCTGCTTCAACTAAAAGCTTCCTCTTCCAACCTCCCTTCCCTGAGATCTATTTTTTCATCATCCAATTCAACAGAAAGCTTTTTTTTCTCTATATTTTTTCCTGCTGTTGTTGTTGTTCTACACCACACCAGTCTGACATCCGTATTTTTCCCTGATGTTGTACTACTTATTTTTTTTCTCTCTCCTTATTTCATTTATCTCTATCTGGAATATAGAGAGAAAGTGCTACGTTATATATCTGTCTACATAATATATTTATTGTGAGAAGCGAAAGGACCATAATAACCGCACAACAGAGAGATAGCACACGTGGCTCTCTGGTCTTTGGTAGATTTTTTTTTTTTCGCTATCCCTTTTTTTTAGAAAAGGATGGATTGGATGGTGGTGGGAAGAAGAAAGAAGGATGAATGTTGCTGCTGCCGCTTTCTGTTCAAGATGATGATGACGATGATAAAGCAAAAAAGGGAAGCTGAAGCTGTACATGTGGTAGCTAAAGAAGCACCAGTGAAAATCCCTGAATAATGCATCATTGTCGTATCTGTATTCCTTTTTCAACTGTTGTTGTTACTCCTGCAGATGTCGTGGGGTAAAAGAAGGAAAATGTACAGGAGGAGGAGGAGGAAGATATGGAGGATGATATTCCTAGAGAAAATGTTCCGAGGCAGAGGGAGACAGATTGAAAGTAATAATGCCTGGGCGACGTTCTCCTACAGCGGGAAAGTAGCGTGGGTCGAAGAATAAAAGCGAGAGAAAATGGAGGAGAAAATGAAAGGAGCGAAAAGGCCCTGGGAAATGGAAAGTGAGATGCAAGCAGTAGAGTATTATCGTGGCGTCGGTGCTAGTGGGTTTTTTTTTCGACATTGGTGGGTGACTCAGCGAAACAAAGGCGAGACGACATGCATGTGTGTGTGTGTGTGTATGTGTGCTACTTTTTCTGTTATTATTATTATCACTATAAAAGAGTAACGAGAAATGGTAGGAAAAGAGAAAATGGTCATGTTGATAGTTGTTAGGGAAAAAAGTCAGGGTGTGTATGCCTTTGCCAGCACACCATGCAATAATAGTAATAATGGGAGTGGAAAAGATAGAAAAATAAGGAAGCGAAAAATGGCTGCAGAGGAAAAAAAGTGGTTGCTGGAGTTGCTGTCGAAAATGTTCATGATGACTTTTTGGATAGAGAAAAAAAGCGAGATACTCTTTCGATTTTTGGACCATTTTTCTTGTGAGTAGAGACACGGAATACGACGAGATATGAATTTCTTCAAAGTGATAGGGTATGGATTGAGTGTGAAGGGGAAAATTGTATCTTGTAATTTCTAAATGCACAGGTACATATATTTTAGGTTTCACGTTTACAATATTCATATTAGTATTGAATTGTGAATGGAAAAGAAAGACAGTTTAACTGGGATCAGCTAGCGTTCAGGAATTGTTGCCAGTAAAATTCTGCTCTAGTAGACAACATATGTGTTAACGTTAACTTGTAAAGAAAAGGACAAGAAAACAAGGGTGACATAGGTTTTCATGCAGTCATGGTCTTTCCATCGTTGCCTGGAGTTACTGGTAGATGAACAAACGATATCGCATTACTGAGGACTAAGGAACGTTTGAACTTCTCGGGGTAACCGGAGAAGTATTAAAATGTTTTAACATCGTAAGAATATGCTAGCATCGGAAATTGGGTCTACTTGCAATTTCCATAAGATAACAACCAAAAATAAAAGATGCATGAATGTAATCAACCAAAAAATGTTCAGTCATTTCCACTAATTTCAACTTCTTATAATAATTGTTTAAAATGCCAGTTCGATATATCATGTTCCGTCAAAGTTCCCCTTTTGACTCTATCCATTGCTTGACAAAATTATCCATTCGGATTTACAAGCAAGTTAACCAATGATTTCGTACTTTAGCCCTATAATGTAGCACCAGCGGGCTGATCCTTATTTATGTCTGAGGTCGTGCAAAGCCTAGAGCCTAGATTAACCAGTTCAACTTTTTAATGCTCGTTATTGCTGCGTTGATAATCATCACTTATATTTCTCCTTCCGACTCCCACAAAATTTATTGCAGTATATCCATCTCAATGATGATATTGTATTCGTCGCTCCAAGTACCGCAGTGTCTTCTCTTTATATCGTTCACATATTGTATTGTTTTGACAAAAAACACTTTTTTTTCTTCTTTTTCGCTACCTTCACGGGTGTAATAATGACTGGGCAGAATATTATCTTGGGCATTCTTATCGT
This sequence comes from Akabosia matsudoensis, assembly GCA_019593645.1. NCBI lineage: Eukaryota > Metazoa > Arthropoda > Collembola > Entomobryomorpha > Paronellidae > Akabosia > Akabosia matsudoensis. The sequence continues at coordinate 20,721 of VICI01000887.1, forward strand.
CATTACTTATGTGTGCTGCATGCATTATCCCTTTTGTTCTCCTTCACATTAAGCCACATTATTTCTTTTTCTTAAATCATTATGCGCTCATCCTCATCATTATATCATTATTACCGCTGCTCTGTTGCTTGCTCCTTTTACAAGCTCTAGACTAGAGAATCTTCAACTTAAGCAACTTTTGCCTTTGCTTTTTGCACCCTCATCTGAGACATCGTTTACTGTTTATATCTATCTCTTGCTCCACCAGACCGTCCACTTTTGCAAACATTCTCGTCACCGTCGTAGTTATATTATCGTCATCATTAGACCTCTTGACGAGATTTTTTTCTTTCAAACAATAACGAATCAGCAAACAGTCTGTGAGAAGACGAACATAAAGCATCTTATCAAATCTTTACTTCAGCTGTTAAATGACTCTGCTTGTTGTTTGGTCATGTTTGTATGCTGAGACAGAAAAAAAACCGACCAAGTAATCACAATTATTACCTCCTCAGCAAGAAGACCTGCTGCCACACATACCCACCAGCACTACTTCATGATTCCTGGTTTGCATGTTGACTTCAATCAATCTGCTTTCAAGAAAAAATAGTGGATATGGCTTTTAACTGCAATTCTCTTTGCGCCCTACTCTTCCAGCTCTCACACAAATCCACGATGATTTTAATACTGATGATCAACGACATACTCGGCTACTTGTATTTTTTTACGAGATTACATGCTGCAACTGAGGATATCCTAATGATTGAATATACTTTCACATTATTATAACACAAAATCATCACCGAAAGACAAGGCCGCGCAACACAAAAGGAAGACTTCAAGCTTTATTTTTTGAAGCATAAAGTTTCTTGTGATGAAGAACATGATATGTCTGAGTATATAGGTATATATGCGAGCTGGTTTTGATGATGTGTGTTTCTAGTGTCAAAATAAAATTCATGAGATGTTGATACTCATTCTTTGGTTCAGTATAAATCGGCATGGTTGATATAATTCGTAAAAGAAATAGAGAGTAGAGAGATATTTTTTGACTTGGTGTGCATTTTCTTTTCTGCTGTTTCACCAGGGTTGTCTACTCTTTCAATTTGAATGTGTTAGGTAGAACTACTTTAAGAAAAAACATCATCCGCTTGTTTTTTTAATACTTTTTAGTTTACAGACTTTTTCGCAACGTTGTAACCTTTATTCCATCTCATCGTTTTTATGGCCTGTTTCTTTTTTCAAAAAAATATTCTGGTTTGCCTGTGTGGATATTTTATTATCTGAGGAGTCTGTCATCCCGGTCGACACTAAGCAACTCTCAAATTTTTTTTAAAAGAAAGAAAATCTTTTCCTCGAGAAATATCATAGATGCTCAAGAAATTTTTAAGTAAAACTTATATTTATAAGGATTATTTCGTTTCAACATGTTCCTCTTCGTCTAACTATCTTCAGCTCTTGGTACACGAGGAAAGAGAGAGAGAGGATGAGAAACGGCACATTCAAAAAATATAATAATAGCGTATTACACTTGTGTAGATATGCAACTAAGCCTGCCTGCCGGTACATAACCTTCCATTCGATGAAATAACAGGCGGAGAATGTTTCATGCATGCATTTCCTTTGCAGAAGCGACATCATCCAACGATGACGATCCTCATCAACTCAAGTAAAAGTACATATCAAACGAAACAAAAAAATAAAACAGCGCAGCTATCTAGCTTTTTTTCTCTCCTACTTCTAGGCCAGAAGGAATTGAAGAGAGAAAAAAAAGTGCGATATCCGGTTTTTGAAACGAGCAACTCTAGAATAAAAACCTCCACATGCTTTTCTACTCTCCCTATTTTCTCGTTTGTTTCAGTTCACTGAAATAATAATGGAAAAAACAAGTTAGAAAAGAAGAGATGCGTCGAGACAACAAAAATCGGCAAAAAATAGCTCTCTGCGCTATAATCTACCGACAGTAAGTCTACTTTTGAGAAAACAAAAACAATATCTGTAAAAAAACCACTGTGGATAGTCAGCAGCATCTTCAATGTTGTTGAGCGTTGTACAAGAACATCCTTCAAGAAAAAAAAAGAAGAAAATATACATCTTTCTATTGCATTCATCCCTATAGCTACAAAACTATCAGTTGGGTTTCTCGCTGCTGTCTCCCTGTTGACGTTTCTCCCTGTTTTGTCCTTTTTTGATAAGAGATGGAAGAAGAAAAAAAGTATATACACTTTTAGAGTAATAACAGAGACAGAAAAAATAAAGAGTAAACGATGCAAGCGTTAAAAAATAACTTGTTGTGTAGGAGCACAAAAGCATAGAAGTGAATCTCATCATGCAAAAAAAAGGAAGGGAAAAGAAGTTGACTACTTCAACTTTTTTTTTATATCAAACAGACGATATCATTAAGAATTCTGATGGTGGAATAAAAAGAGATACAAAGAGAAATAATATGCATGAAAATGTCATATAACGCGCATGTATAAAAAAAGTAACTAGGGACGACACACACATGACAGTGTATATATACATATTTGAGAAATGATAATAATGACGAGCGGCAGGAGTGGTAACGCTGACGACCAACGATAACTAGGTTTTTCGCTCACAGAGAAAAAAAAGAATAAGTTTTTTTTAAGGGAATGATGACACAGACAGAATCGCAAATAAAATACACAACTCACGTACAACTTCATGTAGAGAAACAGAAGCAGTTTGGAAGATATATAAACATGAAACAGGATACTGGCGGTATGATGATGGATAATCCAAAAGAAGAGCTGTGCGAAGAAAGAGTAAAGAGTACGCGAAAAAAAATAAAATATGGTAAAAACTTTCATGCCTGTTTTTTCTTGCTCACGTTTCCATGCTTCTGGGAGTTTCGAAAGAACCACGAAAAATAAGACGGAGTAGCAACAAGCATTGTAGAAAATTGAAAAGTTGTACAAATTGCAGAAAAAAAAGTTGAGGATAAAAAAGCCATTGGTGTGCTATTACTGATGGAGTTTTAATGATATCAAAATGATATTCACATGATTTCGCTGTTGATCATTCATAAGTCAATCATATGATGGTACATGTGTGAAAAGAAAAAAAAATGTAATAAGATTTTGTTATGCAAGCTAGCTTGAGTATCATCACAAAAAAACTCCATTCATATGTAACTCCTCTCGACTTACTTTTTTTTATCTGAAGCGCTTCATTATCGTTTATCATCGATGCTGTTGAAGCCTCTTTTCATATGATTATTATACTGGATTTGGATGACCCTGGCAACTGAGAAGGATGAAGGAAGCAGTACAGATATGACAGAATATATTATCATCTCTCTATATCCTTCACCTCGTGTAGCGCTTTACCCACCTACCTACATTTTAAAGTATTTTTTTACTTCAAATATTTTTAGGAGCGGCGACGACAGTATTTAACGCTCAGAAAAGTTTTATATACCTATAGTGATAGCACATACCAGCAAGTAAGCTCGCTCGCGAGCCATTTAAAAAACCTGGTACAGTTTTTCTGACAACACATCTCCGTCACTTTCTTGAGTAAATAGTGAACTACTGGCATGTACCTAGTAACCAATTCCTCCATCGTCGAATTTTTAACTTTTGTGTTGAAGGCTTATGAGCTTAGCTTCCTGGTGAGGATGCATTTTTAAAGGCAGGAGCACCATCGTTTTAAAGTTTCTTAGAATTTTTCCTCCTTTAACAAGCTCTCTCACGTTCCCACAGATTTAAAAGTTGAGCTAACACAACTTGAGGATTTTTATTGACAATAATATGCAAGTGAGTGCATGGCACAGCGCGCGATGATACATTTTTATGTTCGAACAATACTCAAACTGCAGAGGGCAATAGGCATAGTACATAAAATCCAGATATAAAAATAAAGTTACTACTGATAAATACGAGGAACAATTGTTGACAACAACTGATCATCGTCATGACGAGACGGCTTCGGCATAAAAACATAAAACATAACATTGAGTTTGACTTCAGCCTGTTGTTTTTCATTTTATTGTGGCAATACTTAGGTAAAAATTCTTTAACAAGAGGACAATAACTGCATATGTATTCCTCTTCATCACGCACATTATCGTGAACGTGTACATACAAGATTACAACAAACCGTTGTCCATCGTCATGTGTAATGGGGCATATCGAGATGGCAAGGTCACTGAAAACTTGGATGTCAACAAGTGATGGGTATTTTTTATTTGGTTTCACAGAAGAATTCAAACGAATAACCGAATTATTCCTAGACACAGCTTCGTACGTTTTTTTTTAAATGTCATATTTTTTTATGCACGTAAGCCGCTTTTTACACTCATCGTCTGGTCCGTTGCCTAATGCTTAGTTCTTCTCTTTTGAGGTAGTTGTTAATGCTATTTTTTTTATTGTTTTGTTTTGTAGTCGGTGGTGGTGGCTACGCTGCTGCGGTGGTTCATGATGACGATGATGATGCTGTGCCATGCCAAGGCTGTCATGCGAAAGCCATTACACAGTTTTTTTTCTGATGATCATCATCAGCATGATGATGACTGTATAGAAATAAATGGCAAAGAGAGGCTCTCATCATCATCCATCCATCCCACTCCATCATCTCGTTCTTATTTTGCAGTATACATCGTTGTTCACTTGGTTTCATCATATTAGCAGCACCTTTACTATTATTTGTTTCCCACTCTTGTACAAAAACATCCTCTCCAAAAAAAAAACTCTTTTATATTACCCCATAATATTTATATTATTACTACATAGCCATATAATATTTTTCCACAGGAAAACCGAGCGTATATGGTTAATAAGCTAGTGTGTTTGTGTGTCCCTGAAAAATACATACTCCAAAGTTAATGCAGAAAATACATGAACACACTCAAGCTTTCCTTTTATGACGAAGGCGATGACGGTCTTCTCATTCCCGTACCCACCACCTTACTTAATTCCATCAGGTTTTCGCAAATTCATCAAGATAATGTACTTGTTCCTAAAAAACTGCAATCGACTACTTACTGTCTGTGGACATGATTGTTGTTTCAACGTCTCTTGTGACTTTGACGGTTTGTAAAATCTGCAAATTTTTCGTAAAGTGACCAGCAAAATCTTCTTTTTCTGACTCTAGTTTTTTTAAAAGATTCTTTTGATCCTCCTCCTCTTCTTGAATACTTTTTGTTAAAGGTCGTACCTGGTTCGCTGTTTCTATACTTCACTCCACTCGGCTGCGTAGAATCGGATGATGTTGGCTCAAACTGAGTATAACTCCTGTGTTCCACCTAATGATAATGACACAAGCAGTAGCATCTCTGATGATTCTGAGTCTAGAGGAAAATCCAAGGTAAAATATCCTCCAAGAAGAGGTAAACTGCTTGGATATGTGTTTTTTTTTTGCTGTTGCTGCCGCTGCAAAACATTTTGACTTTTGCTTCTCTCTGGTCGGCTGGTCTTGGCTCGCTCCTACTTATCGAAGCAACGTAATCATCATCATCATCTGTGTTATAAACAGACTCCCAGCGTGTTTCACTGTAAAGACTTTTATATCTTCACAGATGTACCTCACGTACATTCATTTTTTTTCTCTTTTTTTTGTGCATTTTGCCACTTGGTTAAGAGTATGATGATGATTCATGATGATAATGAGATGAGAAAAGAGAAGGAGGAAAAAAAGTAGAAGACTGCCGCGGTGGAGGATGATGATGAGCAGTAGTGTGGCAATGAGGATGTTGGGTTGATGATAGTAATGATAATGATCCTCGAGAAAGAGCAGTTTCAATGCAACCAAAGCTCTAACAAGTTTTTGTCGATGAAGAATAAGAGTACCAGAGTTTAATGGTGGCATAGTAATATATGTGTGTTTCTTAATGTCTTATTATTACTCTCACTACAGACAACTACAGAACATTATATTTTTCTACTGCGGATCTATATGGTCTTTGCTGGGTGGATATAGATGTATGATGATTTTTGATAGTGGGCAAGAAAAAGGGAGAAAAAAAAAGAAAACTCATCATCATTTTCATCATCCCGATGAACAACAAAGAGCAAAAAGGAGTACTATAAAAGCGGCAGACGTATCCATGCCCAAAAAACCATCATCATCATTCTCGCTCTTCGTCGTCGTCGTCATTTCATCTCCTCTGAAAATTAGTGGAAAACACAGAGAGAAGAATATGGCACACACAAAAGCATCAGAGAACAGCCCAACTTTCGTCTCTCGAGCATCCAAAATAGATAGCTTAGACCAACATGGTAGTTTGATGTTGTCATGGTGTAAAAAAAATTACTGTGCATGCACCACCACCGCCACTTCTACCAAAAACCCGTAGAAAAGGCAACTCTTCGCTTTTTCCAACATTTTCCCTACTTTTCCCTCCACATTTCATTTATTTTCTGAATTTCACTCAACCAACGTTCTTTTTTTTCGGCTTTTTCCTTCTTCCTCTTTTCTTTTGCCTTGTTCCTTGCAACACCAATCTTCCCGTCCTTCATTTTCTCTTATGTGAGAAAGGGAAAAAGGAGGGCATTTTTTTGGAACTCTCTCTCTCTCTCTCTCTCTCTTTGTGTAAAGAAAGGAAATAAGTACGGCAGTGTTCATGACTATATAGTTTTTTCCTCTAAGACTATATATCTTTCCTAACAGAGTTCTCTCCAATATGCTCAATATTTGTTCTCCGCTTTTTTTTCCTTCTCTTTTTTTGCCTTGAAAAGCTGATGTTGTTGCTGCAGAGATAAAAAAGCGATGATGTTCGTAGCCATGTTCTGCTGAAGGATTTTTGTAGGTTATACAACTTCGTATTACAAGCCGTGCTCCTTATCTGTATACTGTTAAATATGTATGTATTAAAGTTCCCATAGTTTCAACTCTTTCTCTAAAAAATGATGAGAAGAAGTAAAAAAAGGAGTCAGGAGTAGTCGTACAAAATACAAAAATGTGAGTGAGAAGTCTACAAGTTTTTGTCTTTCCTCTTCTTCTTCTCTCATTTTTTTAAACGAAAAAAAAATCGCGACAAGAGCGTTCACTATACCTTAAGTACGGAGCTTCCTAATAACGGATAGACACTATACATATTTTTAGCAGAGAAACATTATCTTTATTTACATATAACACGATGTATATGTTTTTCACAATTGTAACTAAATGTACATTCTTTGCTGTAGTCTTTCTTTATCCTGAAAGAAAAAATAATAAAATGCGCCAAGCGAGAAAAAAGGTTGATGATCATGTCGCTTTTTTTCTTCTTCTTCAAAATATCTAGTCTCCTTGTCCTGTATCCTTTTTTTAACAGGAAAAAACCCAGAGATGTGAATTTTTTTTCTTACTTTTAGCCAAAAATTCAAGACAGCAAAAAAAAAAAACAGGCAAGGAAAACAAGGGTCTTTCCTCTCTCAAACTATCCTCTTGATTCAACATTCCCATCTTTTTTCTCTATTTTTTTAGAGTTCTCGGTGAAGAAAATAAAAAGACTGAGATAGCTACAGACCAGCGAATCAAGCGAACAGTAGTCGGTGGCTGATTTTTTTTTTTTTTTTTTTTTTTTTTTTTTGAAAAAGGCAAAATGCGAAGGAAAGCTAACATGAAAAAATATATATACATACCCACACCCCATTTACTTTCTGAAAGAGAGAGGAAGGCGAAAGATGATCATGACGATCCTCCTGTAATGTACATTGAACGAAAAACATGTATGTGAGTTTTTTTTATCAGAGGAAAAAAAAGTCTCGTCTCCTTTTTTCTTCCCTCTTCATTTTTATATTCCATCGTCATCATCCCCACAAAAATGAGTCTACTTGCCTTTCTGCTTTTTTATTAAGTAGCGAAAGCTACTTGTATTAATCGTCTGGGGTGTCTGTCTGTCCGTCCGTCCGTCCGTCTGTCCGTCCGTTCGTTATCGCGAAATCTCAGATATGCTTTGACGTAAGGACGTGACATTTGGTACACATGTTTGTATGCTCAGTAGCATCTCTGTTACCAAGTTTCGAAAAAATCGGGCTCATCGTGTAAGA
>VICI01000888.1:0-28685 GCA_019593645.1 Akabosia matsudoensis
CGTTACACGGAGCCCCGGAACCACGGAGAGGCGGAGAATCGTACGGACGGGATACCGATCGACGACCATGAGTAACCTTATAAAGCTATTGCTCCGCAATGCTTAATAATGGTTAGGGAAAACCTGTTTTACCATTATTATTGATTAAATGAAACCGAATTCAACTTTCGTCTTCGGTTACATCTTTACCTAACGTGTTGATTCGCAATTCTGATTTAAAATGAAGCATGTACACAACGAAAAACGGATGGCTAATTTTTTCTTGAAAGCCTCCCCATGAAGTCATTTGAATGTTGGCCGTATCTGCTTAAAACATGCTTACTCCCGATTTGAGCCGATTACGTACCTCTATCTAATAAATCAATAACGTAATACTTCTGGAAACTCTAAAGACGCTGCTATTTGCATAAGATTATTATCTTGATTTTGAACTGCAATTTAATGGGAAGCGAATGAAAATGCATCTAAGCCTTTATAAACCTTAAGGAAAGATAAACTTGTCGACTTAATAATAATAGGTAAAAGTACAGAGCTGGATAATCGATAAGCCCTGACGCAAGATTTAAATAATTCATTACCAACAGCAAAGTAATTTGTCTATACACTTAAATTAAATAAAGATTAAAATACATTGACTATGTAGAAGTCATGGTCATGGTGGAGAATTTGCGAATGGGGCACTACGAGACGTAGCGAAAGGCCAACTCATCGCTCATATTTATTGATAAAATAATACGTAAGGGCAAAAGCATCTTTCAGAAAGCATTTTGGGACTTATATCATTTTATGTACTTGGTGTCGACGCGAAATAAAATAACTATAAATAATTCTTTTTACACTACCAAATGTTACGAGATTCAATCACCTAAATCTAGCTAGATGAAAATAGATTTGAAATTTTAGCAAGTCTTTATAGATTTCGTGATCGGAAAATTCAATTCGAGCGAAACAAGATCAGAGAGAGAGAGAGTCGGAGACAAATACCATATGCATTGCTACCAGTACAGGAAAAAAAAAGCCCAGCGTGAGAAACTTATTTTAATCAGCACCAGTATTTTTTCTTCTTCACAGAGTCACAGTTTCGCTCAAAGAAAACCAGTTTTCCAACTATTACTGATATATTTTTTCGGACGTTTAATTTTTTGTCGATAAATCTCAATGCAGGCTTCTTTTCATCTGTATGTATATCTACCGTTTTTCTCTTTTCAAATGCACGTGCACTTTTACCAGAGATGCAGAGCGCAGTGAATAGCTTCGATTGTATGGGTAACACTAGGATTCATGATCACAAAAATTGAATAATAAAAATTGCACTTCTCCGGCTGAGCTTACCAGGGAGCCAGTTTTGATCCCGTTTCGATATTTTATACTTTGATTGCTGTCTACAAGCAAACACTTTTCATGTACAACCAACTTTTGATTTTTTTACACACTTTTTTTACTTGAAATATAATTTTTTCAAAAACAACTTTATGTAGAGATAAGCAATACTAATAATAATACAGATGTGTATTTAGGATCGTCCGTTGCAACTGAGCATGTATCTTCCATCCAATACTCGTATTTTTGGCGAGATACTTTTATAATGAATTCCGTAGGCAACATTTAACCTGCCGTAACTTTATAGGGTTAGGTTGTCGCTGAAGGAGCTTACAATCGTCACATTTGCATATTGATATCATCTTTAATACACGGAATATTGACCATTTATGTGCATAACGCTGCATTGCTGATCTGATCGTATCTACGTAGGTTCTATATTAGCGTTTGAAAACATACACAAATTTGAGTCACAACACGTCAATATGCATGTAATTTCTAGTTTCGTATACCGGTGCAATGAAAGTGATACTTTACTTTATTACGGGTCGGTGATCATGATCGATAATGGGAGGCAAATCACAGGTTTGGGCCCGCATAGGTACAACTAGTAGATTCGGCTGAAAATTTTAACTTCAGTGTATAAAACGTATAAATGTATAGAACGATACCTCTGGCAGTGTCCAATATTTGATTTCGTTGTGGTGGGTCAACATACCTATGCTACCCAGTGATTTGTAGTGCGCACTGGTATCGGCAAACAATCATGCAAGAAGAAAACTTGTTCATTGGCGATTTGGTGGCTGTCATCACGCATTTCCTCAAAGTGCATCTGTGCGTTTTATACGTATCAGCCATATCAATGTGTTTATGTCAGAATTTTGCGTAATACTTGAATAGGCAATAAAATATCTTAATTGAGACCAATTTTAAACTCAACATTACAGTGACAATTCTGTCAGTGAGAAGATGAGGATAAAATAAAGGAAAAAAGTCCACATAACACAACTAAAAGTTGATTGGTAGCTGATTCAATTTCCTCCTGTATAATTACAATTATACTGGGTGAAAGTGTGAAGGTCATCCACAAGCCAAACAAGCTTATGTGGGATCCTTATCTAGTGATTGAATAGTTTGAGTGCTAAGTGAAAAAATTTGTGTAATATTTCAAAGTGGTATTGGACACATTGGATACTAATTGTAAGTGGATGAATTCCTTGCCTATGCATTTCCTTGTTCGCCAGCTATAATAACAACCTGTAATTGTCCATCCTTTTTACAAGCATGTTCTAAGGAATCAGTTACAAGCATTATGACATGTATAGTAATTTACACAGAAGCGCCGTTTATATAAAAGAAAAAAGTTGAACATATACGCATCGCTGAAAGAGTACCTTTTTGGTCGTATGACGATTCCGGGTGCGTTTTCGAAAAAATCAAAGCTTGTAATATGAAATTCACGTCCTAATATTTCTGTAATGGAATAAAACCTTCAGCAAATATGGCGAAAATTCCATAATCACCACATCTTCAATCGATATCAGTAGCCATTAGATATCGATCAACAACTTACCTGTTGAATACACGATTCTTCGCGCATTTGGCATTTTGATTGAGAAAAATTGTGAAAATTTAATTAGTATTTAAGATATGTCAGAAACGGTTAGCTGCGCTGCAATTTAGGAGTCTATAGACTTCGAAATTGTTTAATTGTTTACCGGATCACCAATAATGTGGTCGTTCTTGTCAACAGCTTTAGAACTAGTTTCTGAGTTCTTCACACGGTTTCGACTAGAAGATCAAAATAATTTATTGCTGTTCTTTACTACACAGGAAGATAAGAATCTTTTTAATCCGTCAATGTCTTCATTTATTTGGGTGTACAAATTGGGTGAAATGAACTACCTACGTGAATGTTATTTTCCAATTTATGCTATGCGTTAATTTACGTTTTAGAATGTGTTTGCGTTTACTTTGAAACGTCTAGATAATGCGAATTGTAAATGTACGTGTAGCTCATGATCCGTCTTGGTACAATGACAATTACTGGTTCTTGTTTAATCCGTCAACTGAATTAAAAGCGTTGCAAAATATCAACATATTGCGACTATGGAATGGAATCAATTATTTTTTCGAATGGTGAAATTTATATAGGCTTTTGGCTGAATTGCGTAAAATAAAACATATTAGTTGGCTCACATGAAAAAGGACATTTTAAATGCCCAATGAATGTACGCTATTTCAAAGCGGAAAATGCTCGCAGAGAAAAAATATGCTATTCTTCTATATTTGCGAGTACATATGTACAGGAAGCATAGGGCTCTACAATGTAGAATGTTTTGATCGCAGGTTGCTCCTTACTTTATTGTAATCAACAAAGCGTGTGAAAATTTTTATTTTCAAGATCCACCTTCAACCTTTATTGTAAAAAGTAGAAATATACGGGGGAGGGATTCACTTCACGTTGTTTTATTGTTTGCAAAACTCATGCTTCTTTTAATTGGTTGTTCAATTGGCTACATCTTGGAGTGGAGAATGCATAATTATGCTCATTATGTTATAGTCTTTACCTATCGAGTTTAAGTGAAGCTGAATAGAACTTAGAAACTGCCCTGTTTGATTAGCAAAGAAATTTAGACTAGAGAAAATGAGTGTGAAAATAGCTTTTTTCGTTCTGAAAATAAATAACATGCCGGTGCTCTTCACAATTTAATTCAATATTTATTTACAATATGGTATATCCAACTCATGAACAAGAAGGTCGACTTCTAACTACAAGTTCATCATTGTTCCCTACTTACTTCCATAAAAAAGGACTTGCAATCAAGACACTATAAAAATTCTATCAATTATTTAAAAATCTGCACGAATCTATAAAATTAGTGAAAAAATAATTTACTACACATTTATAATTATGTCGCTCAAAATTAAAATCAAAATTTTGCTAACGAAGGTGATGCATACACAAATACAAATGATACATTAGCTATTTACATACATAGATGATAGAAGCCAACAGCTAATATTGACCGAAAATATGCTGGCGAGTTGACTGTCACATGTGAATTATAATAGAAAGCCGTTCCATCTCCATCAAGAAGTTGTTAGAGTCCACATTAAGATATATTTTAATGTGAATTTCAAACATTTCGTAAATCAATCACTTTTTGTTGTGAAATTCATTTCTTATCGCCTTACCCTGCTTTTCACTTTAAGTGTAAGACATTTTCCTCATTAAATAAACTGTGAAATCTATTTAGCTTGCACGACACGTACACGCGTCAAACCATTATCAAACCAACCAGCTAACCTGTTCTTGGATGGGGGTATCGAAGGATTGCATCGCATCACTGGAAAGGTGTGGTAGAACTGTTGGTTTTACACTTCTTAACAGGAATACAAAAATGTTTTCCGATCAAGCAGTAATAGAGCATCCGTCAAAACATCCAATCCTGCTACATTTTGTCTAACAGTTTTAGCACAAAACACCTTAATTAATCGCCAGCATTCACCAAAGGCATTACCATATACATTTTCTCGTCATTGGATGTTCTTACAAAATTTCGATGATAATGGTGCAATAAATTATAGCGGGATATTTTTTTATCCATTTCTGGGGATGACAATTTAATCAGTAAAGCTTCACGTAACATCTGCTTTAAAAAAAACTCATCCTTTCACAAACTGAATCTCTGTTCTTAATTCCGTGAAAATATCAAAAGTAATATTTTTTCTAGTCCTACTAGACGTAGGGGAATTTTATAAATCGTGTTTTTTAGTTGTCCCGAAAGTATTATGCACTAACAAAACCTCCGTTTCCCCTCATCCGGCTAGGCATTTGTGATCGTTCATGTCTTTTATATTCTGTTTGAGCTTTTTATTGGACAGCTCGTTTTAAATTCGCCTTTCATACAGTTCAGAGTCTACCGTTGCTCCCAATCGCACACCCCTGCACTAAGAGTTAGTGTTAGTGACAGGACTGAAAAGAAGGGAATAAGAACAGCAACAAAAGACATTTTTTATAGCTCATTCCCAAATCCCTCCGTTCGCTCTCAGGAAAATTTTAATGAAAATCTTTCCTCTCTTTTTCTCTCCCCTCCATATGGACAAAAATGAAGCATCTACATCATTCGCTGGAACGAATCAGTGGTAACGACCAAAACTTTATGTGGAGATGGAAAATATTTTCACCAAATGACTGCTTCTTTTATGTTCTTTCTCCTTGTTTCCTTCATTATTTCTCAGACATGTATTCTGAAGGGCTGCGAAGTATTTTCTCTGATTATACTTTTATGCTCGTGGAAACTACTATAAAAAAAGTTTTAAAAGATTTCAGCCACGGCATGGAGGAAATACACTGCGCATACCCGCAGGATGATGGCTCTCGCATTTATCTACGTTCGTTTTCCTCTTAAAATTCCTTTTCAGGAAAACTTTCATTTTCTCTTTATTACTTTTATTCGCTTTTGTTTTCCCTCATTCTCTGTTTTCTAATTTTCTTCTTGTATTTCTTCTTTCCCCTCATTCGTGCCAAACTTGCTATCTGCCACTGAGTAACTCTTTCCTATGGTAAGACATTATTCTATTATATTTGCGTGTTATGCATATATTTTCAAATACTATAGGCCACTTAATGTTAGACGCATTTTACTTCTACGTCTGTCCTTCTGTCGAGAGTTTTTCCGTCATTTCAAATGAATTATTCAAAAGTATTTCTCTTACTTTCTATATATTATTTGAAAACTTGTAAGGCTATAATGCACGTAATACTGGTTGAAGTGTTTGTATATGCGCATCACTTGTCACTTTCAGTATGATTATGTTGTAGCTCCATCTTAACTTTCAAACTATAATAGTGTCTGCAACTTTTCTAAATTTAGATTTAGAACTACATTTCTGCATAAAAACGACAACGTATAAAAAGCTGAAAAGGAAAGACATTCAACTTTAATTATGAGCCTACTCATTCGCTGCAGAGAGAAAACAAAAGTTTCTCATTTATTTCTTTACCATCCGGACTTTACGCTCATTTATAATGGAAAACTGGAAGCAGTATAATCTACTCGCTGCCATTTTCCTCTGACACTTACAAAGGAATTTCATCATCTGGAACGAAATTTGTGTGGAAAGAAATAGCAGGAAACTAGTCCGTACCACTACTACTCTTTCCCCTTTTTACCAGAAATCTCTTCTTCAAAAATCTCATTACTGGAGTTTTCAGAAAACAAATTTAGAAGATTCTTAATGTTTGTCTATGGCGTGATGTCCTCGTTTCATCACACTGGAACTTTTTGAGAGAACACAATCTGAAAATTGTAAAGAAATTCGGGAGATAGAGAATTGGCATGCTTTTTAAGGGTTTATATGAATACTATTCATCGTTATAGGTCTAGTATAGACACTTGAAAGGAAAACTACGTGAAATCCAAACTTTTGTTATTGGGGTACGTCCCCTTCATTTTTAGTCAAATTTTGAATGCTTCTCCAAAATAGAATACTTTGGAACATTTTTATACCGAAACAAATTAAAATTACTACGATTTCTGACTGTCGAGAAAATTTAATTGTGCCCAGAAGCTGATATTATTACAACTTTCATGGCTCAAATGGCCATTAACCCGGGATTCAAGGGAAGGGGAGGAAGTAAGAGTCATTAGAGAATTAGGATACGTTGACATTGTTGTATGACTTCCCGTTCCAATTCGTTTTGAGGAAAAGTCCTTTTTTTATCCCAATCTAAGTCAATTTTCGAATTAACTCCCTTTTTAAAGAAATCGCCATTGCTGATGAGCATGTTAGTATGCACGGGTTTCACATGCGATCCTTCAATCATATGACGTTTCATACATCGATAAACTCGTGCTACCAGTAAACAAATTATCCTCATGCATAGCTAGATTCTGGTCACTAGTTTTATCGTAGAATTCATCTATTTTTCCTACACATTTTTAAATCTTGTGCATATAGTTTTACTTTTACGTTGTTTTAAGAACACTGAAAGAGTAAAGAGCTTACTAGACTACTAGAGCAAATACATTTTGCATGTCCAGTTGTTAAAAACAATGTCAGCATAAACAAGACATAAAGCGCTGTGAATTGTTTCCCTTGCACCAGAAATGTGGTTCTGTGTGTTGATCCCAAAAATACCGAACATTTTGTTTTTTGTGCGTAAACGTTCATATTTTTTAGATTGCACCAAAGAATGCTGTCTTACTCTATTGGCACGCAAGTTTTTTGCTTGGCAAACTTTATGACAATTTTTATAAAAATTTTAACAATTCATATAAAGCTCGTGGCCTCTCAATTCTAGCCTGAAAGACCTGACCAGTGACCAGCATATTATTTACACTTAGTAAAACATGAGTTTGCTTTCATGAAGTCAACAAAAAATGTCTGAAGCCGATAATATTTACAGCAAAAATATACCATTACTGTATGAAGTGAATATGTGGACAATCTTCGTTTAAAATTCTGAAATCAAGAATACGACAGAAACTACCCTTTTTTATAGCGTTCATTTGTTCGATGAAAAAAGTATAATGGCCGAACTAAAAAATATTGATTTTCCCAACCCTAATATAAAAAATCGTGTTAGGGTAATCGTGCTCAAAAACACGCTCCTATTTCCATACATATAATACATATAGACTTCAAAAGTTCACAATCCATATGCCATCTCCTGTTAAAATATCTTCTGGGCTTTTTTTCCGGCGAGGGAGAGAAATAGGGAGAAACAGATGAAAGAGAGTAGAAAGGGAAAAAGGAAATGGAGTCGGACGGAATAAGAGTCTTGCCAAAGCTCTTTTTAGCTTCACTTATTTTCAATATACTTGTGAGGTTATTTATGCTGTCGTTGCTTCTCATCTACCAATTTTCTGACTCGATACAAGTATTTTTAATAGTATTTTCTCTTCACGAATTACTTTTTGTACTTGAATGACTCTCTTCTTTTATTACATTTCTAGAGAGAACGCTAATAGGGAAACGAACAAAATCTGGTTAGGTGTAGAGAAAAGATTTTCCCTGATTTCTCCATCGGATGCCATGTAAATAATTTGAGTTGGCTCCCTGCCTGGTTTCAACTTTTCACTCGTCCTAATGTAACTTGGCGGTCTTCATTTTCTCTCCTGTATTTTTTACTACCGGATTGAAAAACACTACAGTGTTACCACCACCACTGCTTCGAAACCCGAGAAAATGACATGAAAAGAGGAGAAAGAGTGAAAAACTAAAGAACTCTGGGCTCCTACCATCAACTTTCTGTAGACATATGCTGAAGCATTAATATTAATCAAACAACTTGAATACACTCGCCGTTTTCTCCTATAAAAATAGAAAGGCAAAGAAACGCATATATTATGCCGACAGCTAGAAAACTTTTATACATGACAAAAGTATTCAAAACCTCTACATCAAAGCCACTACAAAAATCTCTTTTCAACTCGTTGGAAAGAGGGTTCTCTGAGCGAGTGGTATACTAGTTTCGATCGAACTTTCACAGACATGAAAAGAAAGTAAAATGAAAACAGGAAAAACAAGAGAAAGGAGAAGACCTTCTAAAGAATCTTCGTTATTCATGCTTTGTTTGTTTATTTTCTACTTGCAGGCTACCCAGGCCAGCAATACCAGAAAAACGGCGATGCTAACATTTTTCTAACCATTCATCGTCTTCAATCTTCATGCGAATTGTTACGAAACCTTTTTAAAAATTGCGAGGAAACCGCAAAACCCTCCAATTGAAGATAGATATATATCGTATTGAGTAATATCACCCGATGATCTGCACCTCGAGCACGCTTTCAATCTGCAGTTTCTCTGATGAGTTACATTATCATGACAAAACCCGATGTAGGCATTCTACAATATTTTCTAAAGGAAAGCAACGGAATAAGTCGATCATCAACATGAAGGTAAAAGAAAAGACAGTGAAGAAAATTATAAGTTTATAACCCACAAGCATTCGAACAAAATTGATTTCACTTGGAATCGTATAGTAATTTTATTCGGTTATCATATAATATTACTGATGTGTATAAATATTGTTATCATTTTCCTAGAAGAATACATTGTCTATGTCTCAGTATATCTATAGATGAAGGAGGAGACACTGACTCTCTGGAAAAAGTGGGTGTGATGTGGGAGAGCAAGAAGCTCGTCTGCCATCTTTTCTCCGGGTTTCCGATGCGCTAAAAAATGCGCCTAGGTAAAGTTTTCTTATTTACTGTAGTCTAGATATATATGCCTGTTGTATACTCTCTTGTACACAACATTAATACCACTACCACCTTAACTTCCTCTTTTTTTAGAAAAAAATGCTGCTCGGTGGCGTGTGTTTGTGCGGTGTCGTGGGATCGACTTTTTTTGTGTTCATCATCACCGCGTGCGTGAAGTCTTGGATTAGAGAAAAAGCCAGCTTATTCAAGACATTTTACGTATCAAATCCCCCCAGTCAGCAGTTTTTCGATACCATCGTGTTCCTCAATGTGCCGGACGTCAAAAACCATTACATTATTTTTGCAACACTAAAGACTGAATGGAACGCAAAACTATGAAGTAAAAAAATCAGCATAATTTGTACAAAATTATGATAATTAAGTATTTTTTACTACATTATTAGTATAATATTATTAATATGTATGAAGGAAGTATTATGAAAGGTGCCCCATTCATCATCATCAATGTCCAATTGTTTCTACATTCATAATGGTATTTATTCACGAAAATTCATAAAAAATCTAGTTTCGCACTGCTCATGAATAAAAGGCTACATTGATTCCAACTAATGTTACCGACTTAGGATCAAAAAGCAAGATTTGCATACTATTATTGATTACTATGTACATGAAATCCGAAAATTTTTCAATCTGCAATTTTTAAAATAATAAAAAAGAGCTTCAGGATAGAGCTATCAGAAGAACATTACTATGTATTTTCGATACTTGTACCTTAATTTTTGCCAAAACTTCTCTCATGAAACGCGTTTTCATATGTCTGCAAAACCGTAAACAAAACAAACTAGTCCATCACCCATCATCGACGTTAGTAGACGAGGTAAATTTAGTGTGAGAATGTCACACTGGCAAATTTAATTCAATGTCAGACCATATTGAGCTGATCATGAAAGAGACTAAGGGCATGCATGGATTACATGAAAACTCAGTCGCTCGTCCAAGTATTTACATGAATGGTTCAAGAGAAGGATCAATGACTGCGTAAAATGTGACGGTCATGGTCGATCTCATTTCTCCTCCGAAATTCACAAATATTCCAGATACTCCTCTCACAATGCCTAGAGGATTTACTTTAGTATGAATTGCATATATCGCCGGATGAAACTGGACACACAACATGTTCATTGCTATTGCTGCTCTTATAAATTACACAGTCCAGTCCCAGTCTATTGTAAGCGTCTAGCATGACATGATTTCTACACTTGAATACGCATACTACAAGCCTTGTAAAACAAGGTAAACGGAAATTTCATTCATAATATCTGCATCACCTAATACTTGCGACTCCGATTCATAACACAAAACAAACAAAAGGTTGTTATCTCAAAAACACGTACAACATTGAGGTTGAGGTTTGATTTCAATGTACTCATTTCACACACATGAAGCGGTGAAGTGAGAGAACATTTTAGGTAACGCTCGGTATACTAAATTATCAGCTTTGTGTGACAACGTTCTTCCCACAACTGGATAAAGTAATAAATATTAAATGATATCAACATGTGAGAAAAACGAAATATAATACTGAGATCCGTTACAAAATACCTGAGCATAAACAAAAGAAACAAGTTATTCCAGATTAGAGGATATAGTGGACGATATGGGAATGATTGAAAATTTTCTAAAAGGACATTATGAGCGTTTCCCCCGGAAGAACAAGTTTTTATGAGCGATTGAGCCGAGCAACAGGCATGAATGGAGGGATCCATATGAGAAAATGGGAAGATATGAGTCAACTCTGGGAAAGAAACATCGAAACCTGTTCTGTTCTGGGCACTCTCCCCTTTTCGTAAATCCTTTCATTTCTGAGAAATACTGTGTATGAGCATCTCACATGTCATAAAAAGATAATCAAGCGACTGGCTGGACACTTTATGGGCTATTGTCGTGGGTTTCTCATCTTACTTTTCTGTAATAAAAATAATAACGTGTTAGGTATCAACATCATTGAAATCAACAATAAATAAATGAGAAAAAGGGTAACAAGGTAAGCTACCGAAGCTGCTGCTCCCTTTTTTTGCCAAACGTGTTTGAGTCTTTTCTAAATGATTAATAAGACGAAATTATATCAATAATGTAATCCGAGCCAGGCAGTCCAGTCTTGGCCCGTGTGAAAATATTTCACATCTTTTCTTGTCAAAACCAGTTTGGCCTTTTCGCCTGCTTATTTTGGTAAAGATTTTTTTTTTCGCGAGTTTACTCACAAGTTTTTCCATGATTTTGAATCACTAGTGTCCTCCTAATAGGACCGGTTTTAATACAAAAAGACTTCCTAAATCGCTTGAGAAATCTGTACAAAAATCTTGTGCATCATGAGAAAAAATATGATATCCATTTAACATAGATCATGTCTTAAGTGATCACGTCTTACAAAGGTTCAGTTTTTTATTTTGTTTTTCTTCTATTTGCTACACTCCTGGTCATCTTTGTAATGAAGGGCAGTTGTAACTTTATGCCAAAATACCGTGTGACCAAAAATGATCAATGAACATTTTTACTGTCTAGATTTCACATCGAGTCCAGTTTTTATGGCATTTCGTAGCAGTTTCCGATCTTTTATCCAGATTCAGAGCTGGGTAAATCGTAACTGTAATTGGTTTCACATGCTTTCGTTTTACGTTTCCTTTCCATGAGGGTCCAAGCAGATTTTTGATAAAATGTTTACTGTTAGTTTTAAAATACTCATTGAAACAATACTTACCTACTCGAGACGATTTAGATACGGTTTAATTCAACGTGTGATTACTTCCTTTTGCACTACCATTTGCAAAAAATAACCATCATTGCTGGTACTTTGAAACAGTTAGAGACCTTAGTAAAACTAGCTATCCACATTGACAGGGCTTTGTGTTTAGTCATTGAAACTCCAAAACACATACATTTTGAGGTTACCTGAATGTTATGTAGCCCACATACCTTTGCACTGAAGAGTTTTCGTAAATGTCTTCTTTTCCATTCGATAATTTGGGAGGTCTAAGAATTCCAAACGCTAAGATTTTCGCATCGTTATTTCACCAACAAGTGTTTATTTTCAGTACATTTTACATAAAATAGTTGGAGCAGGGATTGCCTCTCTTTCAAGAAAAGTTTCATCCGCTTACCATCCGCAATCCCCAGGTTGCAGGTAATGAATTATCGTTTAAAAAATTCATCTTCGGAACCGTCAATTTTGTTATCGACTCGAAATATCGCAGCTTGATTGTTCATCTTGTATAGGATATTTATTTGGTGTCGTACAATGTAAAATATAGGTAACTTCAGATGGTAAAGTATCGTAATGTAGAAATTCAATTTTATGTCCTTATTGCGCATAATTTTAAAATTTCTCATGGAAGCTCTCAAGTTAACTAAGTCACTTGAAGTGTAAAAATTTTATAAGAAACTAAATTTAGCTAGGGGGCATTGTTTAAATCTACTGCAATAAGAGCTCGTCAATCAATTATGGTAAATTTTTTAGCTGCTTTTAAGATTGGACACTTAAAGTGTAACACAATGTTTGGTTGAAATGGTTTTTAAATTACTTCATTATTTCGTGATAATGTTTTGATTTTAAGTGATTTCGTATGCAAAATAGATTTATAATTTATTACCACATCGACTTAGGTGGTAAGAGAATAAGAGGGTGAATTCCGACACATATAACCTACAGTGGTTCGTCCGAGCCTACTACAGTTGTCAAAATTTGCAAGTATTATCCATTGCTAACTTCAAATTATAAAGTATACAGGAGCTGGTATGATTTCTAAGCATATTATTAGTGTCTAATAAATAAGCAAACTGAATCTTCACAAGAAGAAAATACTAAGTGGTCGTCACAAACGGTGAAAAATCCTGCAGCTATATCTCACGAGATTTTTTGATATGTTGATACCCCTAGAAGATATTTTGGGAAGGAATAATAATTCCATAAAAATGGATTTGCAAAGACTAATGCAAACAATGTATTATGTTGAACAAATTCACTTATTTTTCTTATAGCTCTAACTTAACATCACGCAACGTTACATTTCTTGTCAGCAGTTAAATTATTGCATTATTCATTTATTTTGATGACATTTGCAACGCATTGTTTAGCCGTAAATGTTGCGTCACTTTGTAAAGAGCACTTGTATCACGATTTTAAGTAAAAAAGTATCAAATTCTCAATATCTGTAGTATTTGTAATTCACGTAGCCTGAGTTTCTAAGATGAAGTTTAAGCTTAGGATCACGTAGGCCAAAAGTTGTGATAAAGCGGGGCATTCTGAATCAGCTAATTGACACTTCATAGACATGCTTCATGCTTTTAACAATCTCGTTGGGCAATGCTTTTCAAGGCAAAGGCTGATCCGATCTGGAATGAAAAGAAAAAAGTCAAGTCCGCTGGATTCGACTACATTTAAAAAAATATTATATGATTTTTAAAAAAATGACTTCGAAAAATAATGTTTCTTGTAACGCGGCTCCGACAGCCTACAATGTAATTCTAAAAGCTTGCTACCCCCCCCCCCCTATTTAATAAACTTATCTAACTCCCACTATTTTCGCATGGGAGTCTCCATTTCTAAGATATTTTGTAATTTGATTCATTGAAAGCGTTACAGAAATAAATACCGGCAAAACTATACTGATATTAAAAGGTTTAATGATTTTAGAAGAAAAAAAAATAACTTGATTTATTGTTATACTGCTAGCTAAAAGTTTAGGGAATATACCTCATTTCAAGAAGAATATAAAACGAGCATTAACGTATATAGCTTCTTCAATCGAAATCATCTGAGAAAAACATGTATGTATGTATCATTAAAGAAGGATTAGGATACAAATTATCCCTGATTATGTTCAGACGTCAGCAGTGCTGGTGCCGGCAGTAGAATAAGAAATGGAACTACAAACAATTACTGTTAAAAAGCTAAAATATGTGTAATTTTCTTCCTAAAATTATGGCATAGACAGTAGTTAACTTAATTTTGTATTTGAGTCGCCTACCCAAAGCAGTTGAGGTGGTGGATGTGATCATATTAGACGTTTCCTTGCTATGATTATACGTAACAGAGATTTTCCAGGTAAAATCCTGAATCTCTAATGTTTTCGTTTGCAAACCATACAATCGAGTTATTCTCAATTATTCATCCAATCAATAACCGAATCCAACAATGAATAAAGCGCAAAACTTGGGAAATCATTCATATGGTAAGACAACGTATAGCTATTTACGTTCTACCAACCATAAAGATAAAAGATTTATTTCAACGTAAGTTGTTGCATTAATTTAGCAATATAGCCGAGTACATGCAAATGTATTATGTATATAGGTAGTTGTGATGATGCGGACGACCAGTCGAAGAGACCAATATCTCCAAGTTCATTTCTGTCCATCTTCATTTAAATAAGAAAGCCTATTATCATGAACATCATCATCGATGTACAAAAATAATAATACTAAAAACTATAAACATGTCGTTTGCGAATTTATTGACTTTACAATGAAAAACATCTCACATCTTGCCTTGTTTATAGTTGGCTGAAGTAGTAAATGACAGCTTGCAGTGAAACTGCATCTCCATCTGTCTCTCTTTTCCCACGCTTTTAGTGCTGGATCGGTTTTGGTCTGTTTTCTACAAACTCTTGTAAGCACGTTTTTTGCTAAGTGTCTACAGTTACGAAATAATGGTATGGTCGAATTATTATCTGTTTTTATTCGCCTTTTGAAGGCATAAAATGTACGAAAAACAGACATGGAATTTTAAGTAAGTCGAACTAGTATCTGCTAATCCGCTTTATTCACTTTTGGAATCGATAAACTTGACTAGACTCTCAGGGGATCGCAAATGTGTTTACTTTTTGCATTCTGCTTCGGGCAGATTGCAAATTTTCAATGCACATGAATATATGTTTATTATGTATTTTCCATTTTTATCACTAAACCATCTTTTCTAAGGAGCATTTAAAACCCATTCCATTTGGTTCATGTGCGTTGAATTTTGCTGAGCGAACTAAGTAAGGCTATCTCATCAATATATTTAGTATCTGCATATGCATGACAAGCAACCGAATTTGCAATTCCCTTGTATGCAGTGCAACGGCCACCTAATCATTTTGTAAATCACCTCAAGGTTATCAAGCTTGTTACGAAGTTGCATTATTTTAGTTAGTAGCATAAACTATCAGTGACGATCAGCCAGTCTTTCCGACTTTACTATCATCACTTCATATCGAAATCAAACAAAATGCAATTGTTGCAAAACCGCAACCGAATATATTATAAAGTAGTGTTGGTTTAGGAGCAGTAGTGGTGGACGTGGTTCGACTTTCGTAGCTATTAAAAACTCACCAGTCATCAGGAGCTAAACAACTTTTTTAAACTATGAAACCGATGCAAGCGAGTAATGGTGATGTTACCCTGCAAATTTTAAACTGGAATAAGCTTTGATTCCAATTATATCAATTATGCAACCCTGTTTGGTCAAGGCTTGGTTTAATGTTGAATGTTACATGCAAGTACTCGTACAGCTTTTTCATATGCATTGACAAATGCAAACCGAAAGAAAAGTAACCAGAATTCACGGACGGTTGACTGTAAAATATTAAATTTTTATCATAATTCATGTGATTTCTTCTTTCATCATAAAAATATTCTTGAATCACATGATTACAGGTATTATTATACTAAATTTATTTGAGCTTAATATTGTAGTTTCGAAACAAAAATGAAATCTCGAGATTTATGTCGATACCGTACGTTCGAGAGAAAGTCATTAAACAGAGTAGGTATTAAACCACCGCGCACACGCAAAAATAAATATTTCAAGATAATATTCATATCAGAAGTAGATAGAAGGAACACTTTGCTTCCCGCTGTTCTTGGTAATTAGTGCTCTCGTTATTAATGATCCAAAGAGTCTATTCTGACGTAAGTCAACAAAATCTCCTTTCTTTCCTAGATTTCTTTCAGCTACCCGATAGAAAGTGTACAAAGCCGTTTTATGATAAACGAAAACACGACTGTTGGAGGTTTGTGAAGGAAGTGTAAGCCTCTGGATCTTGAAATTTTCGGAAAACTTTCATTAGGAAAGTGATAGAGAAGATACTGAAATGGGAGTTTTCATAATACACGGAGATATCGTGAAGAAGCAATCAACATTAAAAAGAAGAGACTTTCCAAACTCCTATGAAGAAGAAAAGTGGAGGGAGACTTTCCTTCCTAAACAAATAATCCTTGAGGCTTTCATTTACTATAGTTTTATTTGAATTGCTAATGAATTTTGTGTAGATACGAGATTTCTTCGTTATGTCTGAAATGTGAATTTGCATAGGAAAATTACTCTTTCACTAATACACAAACGTCTTTCGGCTTCACACAAACACACTCGCATATCAATAGTGCTACGTTATAAGAAGCAATGAACACCATGGTCATAGAAGAAAAACGTCATAGACTATACAATAAGAATTGAGAGCGGCTGGTGTTCAAAAATTGTAATTAAGGACTCATCTAAAACATTGGAGTAACATTAAGTTCCTGAAAAGGCAGATAAGGCGTAAAGATACGAAATAGCCCTCATTCATCAAGTTTTTAGCTCCTTTCATCTTCCTTTAAGTGTTTTAGAAAATAATGCTTGTCCTTTTGCTGCTCTTTTTTCAGCAAGATTCGACCATTACTTTAATGCCGCACGATGGTCTAAAAGTATTTTCAGTAGATAACTGTGATAACATAACTGTGTTTAATTATTTTTCGTAAAGTCATAGGTTTTTTATTGATATTTTAAGGCTGCTAATCATTTGAGCCATATAGACCAGCAAATAAATTTATAGTAGTGCCTATCGTTTCTCGACGCCTAAATTTATAAAATATACCAATCAACTTGTCAGTTTTGATCAAAAAGCAAGTTATTTATGAAAATCGAACGTTTACGTGTTGGGAAATCGACTTTCAGGAAGAGTAAAGAGATTACATATTGTATATTGAATGCATAGTTATTATTACGTAAATACTTAAAGAGCACAAAGCAAAATATTCTCATTGTCTTATTCTACCACTATCAAGTCTTTAATCAGTTTTCTGTCGTTGTTTCATATCTCATGATGCCTACACACTAGGTTGATTATGAAATACAAGATTGAAAGAGAGGGAACTGGAACTACTTTTACAGTGTGCTAAAACTTTTCTGTCTCGCCTCATTATTTTCCCAGGAGGAATAGAAAACTCATCGGAAAATTTCAGTGTTCGCGTTCGTACTCCAACCACTTGGAAAAGCACATAGTAAAAAACGTATCACTGAGAGTATAGTCGTATTGTGGCTGAGTAGAACAATATAATGCCAAGGAAGAGTTGATCACTCAACTTTTGGCCTGTTAATTCATTTCTTATACTATAAAAGATAATTGCAGCTACCGACGCGTAAAAAAACGCCGATCTTTTTTATCATTTCATATTTTGATGTCGATATGAACGAGCTTACCTTGTCGGTTTATAAAGCGCTTTTCGAGGGCAAAACTCAATACTATTTGAATTGGAAGAGCTTTGTTCTTTTTATTCATTTCATTATATTTTTACTACCATATTCCACCATGAATGTGAACATCCAATGATGCCATTCTACCAAAATATTTAATAAAAATGAAGTGTTGTAGAACTTTTTATATCATGTTTGCCTAGGAAACTCTTCCCCCCCACTTTCCCTAGCATTCATATTCCTATAAATATTTCCGTAGTAACGGAGAATATTATGATTCTGGTTGCCATTATAAAGATCATATTCTCGCACATAAAGCCATATCGTACCCTTATCTTTCTAATAAACTCCATTTTATCTCAGTTCTGTGAATTTTTTATTACCTTTAAGAGTGTAAAAGGAAAGAGTGATTTTCTCTTATTTTTAGTGATGATTCAGTCACATAACGCTTAGAGCTCTGAGTTTTCCTCTGGAAAGTCTACAAAAAATATGCGGGTTTTAGTCTATGAAATTGAAGAGCTCATTACTTTTCAGACGCATAAAACTTTCGGTTCCCCCAGCTCCGTTGATTTAGTCGCTTCTCCTCGTTTATTTCCTTTTTACAAACTCCCCTTTCATCTGTAGCTCAGAAGTTTCCCTTTCCCTCGTTTTCAGTCAAAAATACCTTTTTATCTCTGCCTTTTCTTGTATTCGTTCCCTTTCTCTTACCCTTTTTATGTCTCCATTTTGTTGCCTAGAGAGGTGGTGGTTACTCAAAAACTGTTTCGAAAGCTATCTTTTCCGCGCAGCTCGACTGTTTTTTTTTTGTTATTTTGGAATCTATAAATAGGGGAGCGAAATTTCCATAGAAACCAACAGCTTTTTTATCGAGGAAGAAACTGTTTCCCCAGTTCCGTTACACCAATACGTCTGCTTTCTTTTCTATCCCATCAATAAATAGCCCGTACATAAAAAATAACAATACTTTCTAATGCATACAGATGAGCAATTTCTTTGCAGAAGTTTCGGCCCTAATCAGTACTTCGACAAAGGCGGAGAAACGTAAAATCGGAATACAGCTAGCTAAAGCTCTTGTTGACCTAACAGATTTTGTTAAGATTTCTACCAAGCACAAAAATAACAAGCTGTTTCGCAAAAACCGACTCACAGTATTTATCTTTGCCAAGTATTCGACAGATATAAATATAAATAGCTCGTAATTGGCTGAATTATGGTATCAGGTATCTGTAAGAGGACAAATGCCTCATTACGAATGCAAATGGAATGCAAGCCAAGGTATAAGCTGTTTACTTGCTGTTGCCAGTTCGTTGATTTTGGGAGCTGATACTTAAGAGAAAGTATGAAGTAAATACTTGGTGCTTTGTTGGATTAGATGAGTTGGAGGTATTTCGATTAAATTAGTCATTGTCACCGGAAATGGGCCTAGTAACAGCAATAACACAAAATGCGACTACTTCAATTAACGTTTTATACGGCTAACAGGAAAATTCTCTGTTTTTCTAAAACTAAAGGAAATATACATAATTGTCTGTATTACGAGGAATGAATGCAAATTCGGAAAGCCGTGACTATCTTTTAGGAAATTCGTTTCGTATGGTAGTGGCCGTAAAATCTGAATGAAATACTGCAAAGTATCGGGATTTTGGCAACTTTACCTATTTACCGTTTCCAACGACCATGCATGGAGTCTACAAAATAAGTTAGACGGCTTAATTTCTAAGTTTACCATGCATAATTCCATTTAGTGTTTAGTTTTCTTGATGGGCATAGTAAACGTAGTTTTTACTAGAAAGCAGTTGTCTTGCATTCCAGTGAAAAATAAATCTGAAGCTTAACAACAAAAAAAATGCATTAACTTAATCAGCATCTGCGTCTGGTAATAAAATGTACAAAATATCACGCGCAATGTTAAAGTTTTCAACATTAAATTCAACTCAACAACAAAGAACTCGTATTTCGTACGTATTTGTGTATTACAATCCCCTAACTTTTCATCCAATATTTTACGTTCAGACTATAAAAACTTGTAGATCATTAATCATTCTTAAATTTCCTTTGGTCTAGAGGCATAAGAAACCAAAGATTATTCAAGGGAAAGTCATAAGCGGCAACTTCAGTCTCGTTATGATACCCATGTGCTTTCCCTACATTATATATTCCGGACGGAGAACCTTTATTTTCTTTCCTCCACGTAGCAAGATAACCATGTAATATTTTCCAAAGAAAAGTCTTTATCACCGTAGTGCTTACAGAGGCTTGCTGGAAGTCATTATTCATTTTTGGTGGTGCATGGTAAAGTAGGAGAAACTCCACTAGCTATTGTCGTAAATCCATCTGTTGTCCATGAACCCTCTGTGTACCTTCAGGAACATATCTAGTGAAAAATAATAACAAAATGGAACAAAATAAATTGAAAAGATCTTATTCATATTGTTTTCTCGTGAAATTTAAATTAAGACCTCGAAAAATATTCACTCCACGTTCCCGTAAGGGGAAACATGCCCGATGCGTGCCCATGTAATTTTGATTATCTCCATCATCCTTTTAAGTATACAGTGTGAAAAATAATGAGAAATGGGAACATTTTCAGGGAATACATCTAAGAAGTGATGTTCATGCCAAAATTTCTGCTTCGAGAATTCCTGTTTCATCTGACTATGGTGAAATTTTATTATTTCATTAAAGCCATAACGCAAAAAATGTTACTGTCCTGTACAAAGGAGCAATGTAAGGAAGTTTCATTCTGTAGGGAGAAAAAGGGATTCTTTCAAGTATGAAGTGTTACATCAGTATTGTTACATCATTATTGGTATAGTTGAACATTGGAGTCGGGAAAGTGACCGTAGTTTCATTCCCAGTAGAGATGGAAGTATGCATGGAAAAACATGCAGGAAAAGTAACTAGAATCGTGATGGTGGCAGCGGTGGTGGTTGAAGCTCATTTAGAATGCTAATGTGGGACACTTGGCAGAAGAGAGAAAGTAAAATTGTTTGTAAGAGTGTCTCATCTTCTCTCTTTCAGACGTTTTGTAATTTTGTCAGTCCCTTTGAATGTTTTGTTAGAAATTAATTCATTAGTATTCCTTTTACCGTGTCCTTTCCTTCAGACTCTGACTATCTCACAGAGCTCATGATGACGATTGGAACGACCACTACAACTAGCATTTTCTCTCTGTAGTAGCAGTGATCTTAGCAATAATGCAAATTCAAACTATGCTCTTAAAAAGTAAAATAAATATATAAATATACATACGAATACGAAGCATAGGTCTCTCAATCTCCAAAACTTCTATCCCTTGTTGGATTATACATTTTATTATTATTCTTACAGGCTTCCACATTTTCAGAGAAATATGTGCAAACTCTAGGCTTTCATTCTCTTATGGAAATTTTCACAAAAGTAGTCGGAAATGAAAGTAACCAAACAGAAGCAAATTTACTTTTATATACTTTTAACGTCCCTCCTACACTTATTGTTACTACAGGAGTGGTTCTCTGAATTGAGACGATCATTTTCTTTCAGGTCGTTCGCAGCCTCTAGAAAAAAAAACAAAACAGCTAATGCTTCAAGGAAAAAGACAATACGATCTGTTCTTCAGGACACCCCATTATGTGAAGTTTTACCTTAAATGATAATGTCAATGAATGGATCAAGTTGGAATTTGGGAACATTTGTAATTTGAGAACAACTATTCTATTTATACAGCTATTGTTTCTCTGATCATTTTTGTTCCAAACTTCCAACAAAGAAAAAGCGTAGTAAAAATGCTTGTAAAACGAAAACAGTCAATTTATCTCACAGATGTTCTGTAGGCAAAAAGGCAACGTTCTGTTCGATCAGACATCAGACTGTATGTAAAAGCATCCGTCTTCCGCATTCATTTTTAATGATGACAAACAAGGTTTTATTTTATAGTAAAATAGTAAATAGTATTGACGTAATTCAAAATTAGCTAAAATAAAAAATGGCTCTGAAAATAAATTTTACAGTGAAACATGCAAATGCCGAGAACATAATCTAGCATGCGTTTCTCTCAGCTTAATTACGTTCAACTTAAGCCAGGCATGTGCTATTATTGTCCAAGCTTCACCATTTCGCGTAAATCTTTGAAGCATTAACTCTGCTATAGATGAGAACTGTCTAACAATCGAAAGAAACAGCGAGTTCTGGAAAAATGTCTAAATCTGTGATACAGAGCAAATAGTATATCTGCACATATTTCTTAATCAGCACTCATAAAAAAGTACTTCTAGACCTTAACAATCATTTAGTATGATACAATGTTATACATTTCAAAACTTGACTTAAAATGTGTAGAACCGTAATACTCTAGTCCAGTCTGGTCTACTCTTGTACCTCGACGAAAACTTGAAGTTGACTTACCAGACATAATAACTCGAATAAACAGCAAAAGGTTTTTTTTATCGCTTATTGCATCTTCTGGGTAATTTGGAATCAACCATGCATAAAGTCTTTTCATTGAAAAATACTTTCTCCGTGCCTGCCTGTGCCATCAGGCTTAAAAAAAACATGTCTACAAAATGTAATTGCAAAACATTACCATTTTTACGATGGAACGCATGCAGATTCTTTTAATCACAATTAGACTCTTGAAAAAGCTGAAGGAAATTCGACGAAAGTTTGAATCTTCGCAGTTGAGTTTTGAAATGAAAAACGATTAGCTTTCCTAGTCAAAATATCTGGTACCAACATTCAGATAAGATCAAAGTAATTTGCACTAAACTCTGGTTTCCTTTAGAGTTTGCCCTAGCTTATAAGTATACCTTTCGATAAGTCGACTTCCCCGGTACAATGCGTTAATATTGAATCCGAATTCGACCCATTTAATATATTTTCGACTTTTAATTCAACTGTTTAGCAAAAAACAGGTTTTATGAGAAGCAAAATTGCTTCGAGTAGAGAAGAATTGAAAACTTCTCAAAGAACTCTATGATATCATAATTCTTACTATTGAAGGCTAAACGATGTTAGAGGAAAAGTATCTTGATTTATATATTATTATTTATATCATAATTCTGTAATTTATACCCATTGCTCATGACTGAACCAAATTATGCACGTGAAGTAAATTATGAAGCCTTCTATCAAAACACGGCACCTGGCTGTAATTGTTAATAACAATATAATATACACGCATAATTCGTTTATTGTTTGTACTTTTAACTTTTTGGCACGTTTGTTGTGAAAGCAAGTCCCATAACTCCACAAATACGAATATCCAAACTATTTTGGTAGTTAGACAATGACTTGTGATTCTGTTTTCACATACTTGCGGATACTTGGCATTTGACAAAATATCACGTTCAAATGATAAGATATGAATGGCAACGAGTGCTTATTTTAAACGCTTTATTTCCTAATTTTTCGACTTAATTCTTCAGTCTTCTTCAGGGGACAGCAATAAAATATTATCAAGTTGGATTAAAATATTATATTATGAGTGAGCGTCTGAATTTTTTCGGGAAAATCTTATCTTAGTCTGAAACCCAACTTTATTGAGCGTCTCAGATGAAGATGTTCTAAAGATTCTATATAAAAATGTAAAACTGGTTCAATGATCATCTTTATCTGTTGTATGTTTTTTAATCCTTAAAACACAACAGGCAATTATGTTGATTGGTATAAAGCTTATTTGTTAAGTTAAAATCTTAAAAATGCCGTTCGTGATGAGTATTGTTGTATGTAGTTGTGCTGAATCTTTTTTTTGAATTCAGTATTACTTGAAAAAGGTGACAATTCAAGTATACAATTACCCAAAATGCAAAAAGCCAAAAATAATATATTATATATCAGCTGCGAGTGCGACTCGTAATTATATATTAAAATTTTTCAACATAACAGTCCTTTCCGCAACAGAAGGATTAAGGTGTACGTAACCGTTACTTTATTTCCTTAAACGTACTTGTGACCTGGAAATGATGAAACAAGGCAATGAACATAGCAATATCAACCAGGCAAATAGTAGGCAACTGATTTTCTGTAAACATGAAAAAATCAGTCTTATTGAACTTTTAAGGTCGGTACAAAATGCTTCCGAGTAAATCTATGTACTGTATCCAAATCTAAAGTATTTTTTTCGCTATTCTTCTGTGGCATTTTAATCCTTAGTTCATAAAAAATAGCATTTCATTCTCGTCTCGGTGTTCAATGAGGAAGTTGACAGTAACATACCGTACTGAACAGCTTGTACGGACTGTGTGATGCATCCGGCTTGGCTTGACTTGCAAGCTTACTCATAAAACGGACCACTAAGACTGTAAAAATGTTCACCCCGAAAACCAAAGAAAAGAAGGGATCTTACATAGGGGACTGGATTTCTTTTTTGAACGAAGGAATGAAAAAAGGCAAAAGATTTTTAGGCGGTTTGTTTCCTATTATTCACACTTCTTTACCACAGAGTAAGGCCAATAGTGCTCCTGCCGGAGGTGGAGTTGCTTGCTTCACTTTTCTCCAATCAAGTTGCAAAAGAGTTCCCCTTCATCTTTTCCGCGGTAAAATAAGAGATTGGAACTAAGTGAAAGAGGACTCCCCTCAGCCCTTCTCTGTCTATACTTTACTGGCAACTTACGAAGCTGAAACATGAAAAAGTTAAGGAAATGACGAACATCAGTGGTACTATATACGAGATATTATTTGGACGTGTGCTGTAGTAGTAAACTGACTTGCTGAGCTGAGAAAAGATACACAATCGATGGGAAAGGCGAAAAGAAAATTCAACATACACCAACACATACCATCATATATGGTTGTCGTCGTAAGTATATTCCATTTTTGTATTGTGGCTCACATTTTCTTGTACTTACTTTCTTTTTGCTATTCTGCGCTGTAAAAAACGAAAGAACCCCTAAGAAATGTACCGTCACACATACCCTCAATCTTATCTATTACATAGCGCAACTTAGTTTCTAACGCTCGCGAAATGAGAGAATGCTCAGAATGCTGTCACGTGTTACAAGCCTTGCTTAAATATACATACATCATTATTCATCTAAATAATTTCAAATCTTTTCGAAACAACAACTGATCGAAGTGTCAAAATCGAACATGTGCATTAAAGTGACAAGAAAATGACCAATCGAAGCATTTCGAACAAGCTTATTTTTTTGGTTAGTAGCAAGACAAAAAAAGTTGGATACTGTGTTCGTACATAACTAAACTCATAATTCAATAGGCATACTTTTTGTAATCATGATTTGGTGAGATTTCGATATGAACCAAAAACTACTACGTAGTTGATTTTAACCCTCGACACCCTCGTGATATATTCCGTTTTGCACCTTTAAGGAAACCTTTTATGATGAACGCCCGCCGCTGCCACATTTTTTCAAGGAACGTAATGCTTTTATTAAGAGTTGTTAGCGCACGTCAGAATGATTTAGCGCAAAACGCCTTTGAAAATCATATATAATCGTTACAAAAGCCTCAAGGCTTTTCTATCTAGCTCCATAGTCAAAACTTGAATCGCACCTCGCAATCACACAAACAAATGAAACCACGTGTAAAGATTTCCCTTTAATTAATTTTAATTGAGCCTTTTGTAAGTTAGTCTGATCGAACCATGTAGCTCTCGTGTTTCGCCAGTCCCCTTTTGATTACAGGAGATAAATTATATGATGAAAGAAAAACCATACTAAGGTATTGGTTGAACCAGACGCAGACTACGACTACCTTATAAAGTGACTACACTTTGCGATGGTTGTATTAATGAAATAGGACTCGAATGTTGGCGTGCATCATGCCATGGTCATAGAATCCATCGCGCCTTCACACGAGATGATTATGAAGACAAATTAATATTGCAATACAGAAAATGAAGTTTTTCTTGATTACTCTGCGATTTCTCAGTCGCTCCTAAAAGTCTCACAGTTTTCCACAGCTATTCTTCGTCGGGTGTATGTAACTATGTCTAACAGCAATTACCTATGTGCTTTTTAAGGCTAATTACTGATTGTGTTTTGTTGATTATAGCGGACTAGCTTCTGTGTTATATTGGCAAAGTAAAGCTAAATCCAACTCGACTGGACAAAAATCATGGGTAGCTTGTAGTACATACCTGTGTGTAAACTGTAACCGATATCATTCGTCTTGTTTTGACTGAATCGCAGCAAGTAATGTCTATGACTCATTTGTCTGTCTGTCCTTCATTTAATGCTCTACAGGCCATACATGTACACCAATTTTCACCAAACTTGATGCAGTGATACTTTAGGTCACTTTTGACTTTTTGACCAACAAGGTCAGTCATGACCGTCATGACAGCCTTTGTCAAGGGTAAACTTTTTCTCCTTTGGTCGATTTCATGTTTGGACACTGGGAGTGATCTCAACTGGTTCTCTTTCCCTTTTTCCTTTTCGCTTTCATGGTTTTATCGTTTTCTTGTTTTCCTTTTCTTTTGTGGTTTTTTTCTTAGCTTTTTCATTTATATTTCTGATTTGCGTTTAGCCTCCTCATTATGTCTGTATCGACCACTGGTTTAAAAATATGTTCATTTCTTTTAGTAGTCCATTTGGATTTTGAGACATCCTTCAAAAGTGAGATGGTTTTCTTGAAGTCATCGACATCATGTTTCTTATCAAATATCCGGATGAAAAGGTGTTCTTGTACAATGTAAAATGATTTCAATTATCTATGATAAACACACACAGTAAGTTATATTTTGCCTGTATTATCCGTTTTTGAGACAATCATGCAGATCCAGTGTGCGTTAACGACAAGGAACAAGAAGGAACAAGATAATACCAAAAACATTGAACTCATATTTCAATCCCACAATTATTAAGTAAATAGGTACGCTAATAATTTTACACAAATTTTACATTTGTTTCAATGTAGTTACAATATAGGTACTATACACTCGTTCTGATGCCAAGTTTCGAGAAAAATCATGACATCTTGTAAACGCGAATCCTACATATTGGCATGCTTGCAGGCAGTCAAATAAGGAGCTTGGCAGTTTGCAGGTAATTTTACATGTAGTACGTGCGTACAGTTTATAAATTAAACATAATATAGCCATATGATATCGATGAGTTTAAAAATAAACCAACAAAACTTCGAGCGATAGCTATGTTTTTTTATTCATCTAATGCGGAGACGAAATGTTGAAAGTTAGAATGTATGATTTATGATGTATGAGTTGACGAATACTCGTACAAGGACTAGAAAAAAGTTTCTCATTCTTCCACGACTATAGTTCCCAGCAAAACAGATTAACAGACAACACATTTGATCAATCCCGCAGATCTCATTTTTATTTGGTGGATGAGTAGGTATGCTTTCCACCCTGAAATAAATCAAGAATTAAATTAAATACTGATTGATGAAATAAAAGAGGATGCAAGCAGGATAAACAAAGGGAAAAGTGAAGCTAGCGTCTTTTTGTAGGTGATGTCATAATGTTACCCCTAAATGTAGTTTTACTACTTTCCGGGGGATATCGCGCTACGCGAAGGAATAAGGTTGGACGAAGTTGACTGGGTAGTCAATAGAGGCTCCTCGGAGTACCTTTGCCGACAAACAAACAGATAAAATGCATAAGACTAGGAAACAGTATAAATTATTCCGTTGAATAGCATGAAAATATGTATTTCACCATAATTTAAATGCGCTGTTGCATAAAATTGTCCAATGACTTTCACAATGTATAAATGAGCCTGATGCATAAAAATTCAAACTCTTTAAAATGTATTGTACATAGTTGCGGAATTTCATTACTGTCTGTATGAAATAAATGTGATTACTTTCTAATGAGTGCCTTTGCATCACATAGTGCACGTGAAGAGATTAATAGAATGCATTGGCAATTATAAGAAAAGCCATAAAGAAAGTTTACAAAAATAATTTGCAAGAAATGTGTTTCTGTATTTTATAGTAGGTATACAAGTCAGCATATCATACTGACTATGTATAAGTAGGCATGTTTCCTACAAGAATAATAAATGCTGTTTCACACAGGCAGGAAATACTGTGTCGGTTTTCATGCTTGGATAACGTTCCTTCAGGAACAATGAGATGACTTACTCGTTACACTTCTTGTTACAATCCACTGATCAAATTTCCACAACGAGCTACCAAAATGTTTCCCTGTATTTACCTTCATTATATTATACACAACTCAGCAATTTTTTCCTTTTTCATTTATCCTTTGTATCGAAAACCGACAGTGACAAATTTTAATTGCGACACTTCTCAAACTTCAAAGCTACCGTTTTCCTTCTTTTAACTTCATTTTCAACAAATAATAACAATAGGATGAGGATGTGTGCATCAAGTCAGACTAATGAAAGTCTGCTGAGCAGTACGATGGAGCTGTTAGACATCCTAAATTAAACACATGAGCGGTTCAACGAGAAAGCATTAATTGATATCTCTTATCCAGAACACAGT
The DNA here is from genome assembly GCA_019593645.1 of Akabosia matsudoensis. Lineage (NCBI taxonomy): Eukaryota > Metazoa > Arthropoda > Collembola > Entomobryomorpha > Paronellidae > Akabosia > Akabosia matsudoensis. Next base: position 28,393 of record VICI01000888.1, read on the forward strand.
ACATTGTACATGGCAAAGATGCGATATAGCGTCAGCCTTTCCCACCCCTCAGTCCTGACCGTCTACGTTCCTAAGATGTACAATGATTCGCAGCAATAAATTCAACCGCGGATAATATTGATAGTACATAGAGTAAATTGGTAATGTTTATGCGTAGTTGGTATTTATTCATAATTTGTGTTTTTGTAAGCTGAAATAAACCACTGACAATTTATTTATTCATGATTAAACAATAACAAATATGGGAACCAAAACACGTGAAATAACAAAGCATGCATTTCCTTTGAAGCAAG
>VICI01000889.1:0-28662 GCA_019593645.1 Akabosia matsudoensis
AATAAAAAACGGATCAATCTTATCCAGGGCGAATACAAGCCGAGGATCTATGCAGCGCGGAGCAACATTCAACAGGGGCTTCCCACCCCCTAGGGTCAATCCTCACAGGACTAATGAGCCTAGACCCAATTTCTCGGTTTGCACATAGCAAATAGTAAATAGTTGTTGTTTTTTTTTTACTTTTTGTAAACCATAAAGTTAAAAGGTACAGTTTAGAAAGATATTGAGGCTGTTCCTATAGTGAATAGATGGGATAAAAACAATATTGAACCGATGAATTGTATCTGACAGGTTTTCTGCATTAAAATTAACTTGTGAGACCAGATATTAAAGTTACTTAAAAATTTCCCTCAGAGACAGAATCCATAAACTCCGCCACCTGAGCTTTGAAGCGTCAGATTCAACGATGAAACTGACTCTCTACTGCATAGTCGCGTCCGTGTTTTCTCAATCACGTTGATTTTATGACACTACTTATTTCCCCACAATGTATATAGCTTCACTCCAAAGATTTACACGTATTTGCAATATTCATTTTACATAAAAGGTTAAAATTCGATGTGATTTGCGTTTAAATTAAAATCTAAATATTACTATCATTGATACAATAATATACATATACTAAAAAAGGTTTTTTCAGTTTTTTATAAATTGCTATCCATTATGTAACAAATACGTCTGTTACGTTTTTGTAACAATAGGAAGATAAAGAGTTCTACTGTCTACATATGAAAGTATATAGTATGATTGAAAGAAGATATTTATGACATTGAACTACACGGTAATCTTGGAGAGCCCATTTGCGTAAGCACACGGTCGAGCCATTGAAGGGGTCCGTTCAGATGTAACTCTATCCAGCATGGAGTGGAGGTAACAGTTTGTCTTCTGTTAAAACCCAAATAGCAAGAAAGAGATTGACGTTAGATTTTCTTGTAAGGAAATTAGGAAATACGCAGTGGCAGTCGAAAAATGAGCAAATTACATACCTGTACTCTGCTCCCCATCCTTTGACAAATGACATGCGAATAGTGCACATTCGTGTTAACTGAAACACAGCCTCAAATCCATTCGACACAGACTGTGAAAGAAGGGCTGCGAATTCTTGATTGTTGAATATTTTCAGGTTGCAACCTACATTTCGGGAATTTAAAAATGAGATTTCAAAAAATGCCTCTACGTAGGTCGGTACGTCTCTAGTAAAAATGCGTCAAAGATGGAAATATTCATGAGGAACAAAGTGTCAGCTCACCTGGTGGGATTTTACATACGGTTGCAGGATGCCATCCGTATCTTTGATTGCAATTAGGTGACTGAACAAATATCGACGAGTCACTCAAACACTCGGCAAAAACTTCTCCGCCAATGTAATAGAGTCTTACTCCTTTACCAATATGCCTCCTTGTTTGTTCCACGACCACATTTCGATTAACATTGGAGAGGAGACCCAAGCAAAATCGTTCAGAGTTACTCGGGTCTAGAAATTTAAAACAAAAATGGGAAGTTTTAGTACATTTCTTTACATGTAAAAACAAATAAGGGAAGCTCACAGCAATAAAAAAGGTATTTTTGACAAGATTAATTACCTGTGAAGCCGTCTACAACGATGGAAGGCTGTGAGGCGTGAAATGTTTCGCCAACTCGGCTTCCAAGCTCATAGTAGCAAATCGAGCACCAAAATGCAGGTTCACAGTACATAACAGGCTGCGCGTCCATCGGCGGACTGGGAGTAAATCGGGAAATGGCTGTGTCAGAAATGATTTCAAAATAGAAAAAATTAAGAATGAAGTTAAATTTATAATTGGGTGTCAGACGTAAATATAATATATTCGCTATGAATATGACATTCAAATTAATTTTCCTGGAAAATATGATTTTGGAATCAAAACGAAATCGTTTCACTTTTGATTTGCAAAGTAATTTCCTCGTTAGAACTGTAACCGCACAAGCTCATTTTTCAAAGGAACTGCATTGAAATTATAGTGAATTTATGGTAATGAGGAAAAATGATGGTGGTAATGAACTCCGAGATATATTTGCAGAAAAATAAAAACCATTCGTATGTGTTATATAAAAAGTGGCATATGGAATATGAAAAGGTTAAACTATATGTGGTTTACCCATGACATCACCATTTTCTTGAGTATCCCCCTCCTCAGACATGTAGCCTGGAGGTGGAGTCTCCGTAACAGGAGGGAATCCGGTCAAATCCAGGTTTGATGGGAAGGTCGTGTTGTCTGGCATTGAGTTACCGAGGTCCTCCAACGATGGAAATTCTTCTACTGCCCCGTTCGCATGCCCATTTGATGTGATTGAATGACTCCCCACAGTAGTGTTACTCCCCCCAACCAGAGTCGTCACTGGACTAGAGTTGCTCCCAGATTCGGAATTTCCACCACGACCAACGCTCTCTGCGGTTAACGGTGGATTGTTGTTGTTGACTGTACTATTGTTATTGTTGTTTGCGTTGTTTGAATTGTTTGAGTTACTCATTTGTCCTCCGTGACTGCTTGTGGAGTGCTGGAAATCATAATTGATAATGGAATTAAATTAAAATCGTGAAGCCATGGGCAAGTCTTGAAGCATAAAAGTATTCCCGTTAATTACGATTTCCTTACCAAAGTGGTCGTACTTCCAGTTAGTGTGCTTGTTGAACTGCAGTGGTCTAGACCAGAGCTGCGAGGTACAAGAATAGGGGGTAGCACCGGGTTTTCAATCTTTTGATAATGATACGGGTTCACACAAACGTCCTCGAGTTTGTTTTGAAACGCATATTGGCAGGTCTCGATAGATTTCAACTCATGATGGGACTGTAACTCTGGCCAGCGCCATAGTCTGCAATAGATAACATGGGGAAGACCCTTCCTGTGAGATACTTGAAGTCGTCCGTCAAGGGATCTAGAACATAGACACAAAACAAAACGTGAAAAAATTACGCCCAAGATATATTATTTTCATTCTCTAACGAAGGAAATTACAATTTGTCACGATTGTTGGAGTAGGTTACATTTTCCGTTTGAATTATAAAAATCCAATAGCAAGACCTTAATCATTTTCTAATTTTCCGTTTGCTCAAGTTCAACAGACTGTAAAATTAAGTGTATCTTGACCTTCCTCATGCAGTATCAATTTATCTCAGACAATATTTGTTGAAATTGGTTTGAGCTGTTTCTGTATAACGTTTAGTAAAAATCATTTTTAGTGCCCGAAAACGTAAATAAGCAAAAGTAAATGACAACATTTTAGTGTATTAAAAGGAAATAGCGGACTAATGTAACTTAGCTAAACTATTCGACTGAGGTCCTCGAAAAATGTAATTTGACACCGACTTCCGGTACCCGAAGAAACTTTCGTAAGACCACATCACAATCAGCAACAAGTTAGTTTCAAAATACTCCAACCTAATCACATTGATGATTTATATCAATCCAACAAACAACCACGAACCAACGACTTTCATAGGAAAAAAACTCATTTTCATCTCTAATTTACATGAAAAACTACAACTCTGCTTTTTCATTCGCTAACAAAGAACGAAGATGAAAAGACTCACACGGATGAATTGCAAAATCGCGAAGTAGCTCAATCGGATGACTAGTTGATTAGTAGCTTGATTCTTAGCTGATTTATGCTGAAAACTGTTTTTCTTTACTTGGCGATTTTATTTCCTAAACCGTTGCTGTCTGTCAGTAACGAAGGGAAATTACTACCGGAAGTGTTCAAAGAAAGAGAATGAATCAGACTAAGGCTAAAATACTTTTTATTCCATGGCTGTCCCCGATTCTTTTACGATTGCTCACGATAGAACAATTTCCCCAAGCGCAAAGTATAGTTGGACCGAAGCTCAGTTTTCGTATTTGAACTCTGTAATACCGTTGCGTTGCTAAAACGCAATAGTAATCTAAATCGCTCATAAACAAAGTCGTTAAAATGTAAAAAAGCGACAAACTGCAACTGATACGAAATGTGTATGGGGTTACATTGTATCGTCATAATGTTTAACAGTTAGACAAGCATCTGTCATTTCCAATTTACATCTCTGCCCCTTGACATGTTATTGGAAGTTAAGAATTTGACCTTCGGATTAACATAGTCGCACACGTTTGCTCGAAATAGATGCAACGTGAGTCACGTCCGCATCGAAATCTAAAAAAAGCATGCCAGAAAAGGAAAATACGTACAACCTACAGCCTAGAGAAGTAGAATATTATGCACTATGTGCAACTCTTTCCTCAACCCTTGTTTTTAAATGAGTCAGAAAAAGCATTTTCTTTTTAAAAAGTCATTTTTGGGTGGCCAGATAAATCTTAACGAAAATTATAATGAAACTGACTATCGCTTGCCACCGAAGGCTGGAGGTTTGTTTCACAGAATACTAACGACACTCAGTGTGTGTTATTTTTAAGAGACTCGGCCACGTCCAACGTCGGCACTACTGAGTTTTCACTCGTATCTTCAAAGCAAATAAATTACTAAAAATCAAGATGTACGATTAATTAAATTGCTCTTTTAATTACCTACTTAACGCGTTTAATCATTACAGATTAATTATAAACTGTTGATCTTTCACAACAAGTCGAAAACTACTTCTACTCTCCACGCTAACCTACGCGTACCTAACTCCAAGGTATTTTTCTTTGAGTGGAGGATCCCAATGATTCTTCCAAGGAAGATCCTATGGAGATTTGTGCATTTACACCGTAGTCATTGCCATGTACAACCATAATATATAACAAACAAAACGTGCGCAAGCAGGGACACCTAACTTTGAAGATATCCGCAATATTTGTCAAGTTATAAAATTTAATGCATTGCATTTAACGCATGTTTTGGTTACAGTTAAGACGTGCATGATTCGTAGACATTTTCTCCATGAATGATTAATTTTTATACGGCGATTTTAATTATGTTCAGATTTTCATATTTTACAGATATGACACGTTTGTTAAAAAGTAGATAAAATACAAAATAACACTTCTTCAAGTGATGGATCAAACTGTGAGGAAAACTTAATGAATAAACATTTTGTTTCTCTTTCTTTTTATTCAAACCAAGATGCCGTATGTAAATTTTACAAGTTTAAGCATCTTTTATCATCTTGCAAGTAGAGTAAGGAGAAAGGTCCCCGAGAGGTTAGCATAAAATCTTTTATCAAAAAATGGATGCTTACTTTTACTACGCATGCTATACACATAGTTTATCCAAAATTAGTACTAAATTTTCTCTTATTATGGCCTAGGCTACAATGGTAAACCGTGCGGGACTGTTTTTTTTTGGAAAATAACATCAACCAACATTATTTTTCTTTTAAAAAACTTATATCCGACACTACTTTATGAAATCAGTCGTCTTCATTTGAGATAGCAACACTCCCTCATTAATATTGTTCCTTGCGAATCAACCAGGTTATGTTGGGCTAAATATTTATTTCAGATTCAGGAGCTGTTTAATTAGAGACCAGTTAGAATGGGAGTACACACGGTATCTAGGTATATAACTTTTGCAAACATTGTTTGAAGAATGTGTAGTCTTTTACCAAAAACAAAATGTAATGCAACATGTTCCTCATATATAAATCAATGGTATACAGTTTGGGTACATAGCATGCAGATTATGAATATGTATAATTGCTCGTTTCGTATGCACAAGTACTGATCAAGTTTGCTTACAACCCTTGCCCTGGGCAACGATAATTAGCGAGCGGGTAATAGCTTTATGAAGTGACATGTTGGCATCTTTCTATATATGATTCTTGATTCGCTACACATCTTTAATACACGCCAAATATGTTTTGTACGAGGAGCAAATCGCCAGATGGACTTGGCAAGAAATGCTTACATCATGACTCGACACAAATTGTCTCTGTTGTACCCAGTAACCTTTTCGAAATCTAGAAATCTCGATTATTCATCCAAACCACCTGTCACCAAGAAAAGCTTACTTTTCTAGTTGCTACATATTATTACAACCTGATACCATACTACACTATGAAATGGATCATATCTAGTTATCCCTCAAGTAACAATCTGACAGTGCCGCCAATCATGCCAACAATTTTTATATGTTTCATGCAATGTTTCATCGAGAAAGACACATTAACAAAAATAACATTGGAACTTCTATAATTCTTTTGTCGTTCTAAAGAAGGAAGCAATCGGTGAACAAAGGCATCTTATAAGTCATAGTTATTTTTTCCACTTTATATCAACTCCATCTGGATACTTTTTTATGTATTGCACAAAACACACAAAGGCATTAGGAACTTATTAGCACGAAGCCATTTTTCCTAACCTTCTGCCAGTGCTAAATGAACTAGTGCCATTACCGACTGGAACATATTTTTTGCCATTTTTATGGCAATGGTGCTACAACATGCGGCGATACGCCGGTAAATGCTCGTTAAGTATAAAAGCAGGAAAAGAGCTTTCTGTAAAAAAAAGCTTCCCGAGAAATTTCCCCGTCAATGAATGTAGTGTAGTTGTATTTAAAAGGAACGACTACTTATATTTTACTGTCTCTAAGTAAAAATTTGGTTGGGAAGAACGCAACAACAAAAAAACAAGTACGATTGGTTCGGTGTGTGGTAGTGATAGTAATAACATGTTTGCAGTGATTTTTAGCGGTGCGGTATAAACAACTATAAGGACTTTCTTGCCTGGCTCTTTTTCGCATAATAATGCGTCTCGATAAGTTGAATGAACTTACATGCATACCGTCTCGTCGTCCTCCTCAACATGTCTTTTATTTTAACAAAACGACTATCCTATCCTAGCCTACTTTACCATTTGTAACTTTAGTGTATTTCGACTGAAGAGCAAGGGTAAAAGCAGCAAAAACCCAACTACTGGCTAACTGGCATAGTTTAGCAAGAATACATATGGACACGGACCACACTAAAAACACGATCTGTAGCTGTGCCTCATAGATTAAAAAAAGTTGTGACACCAAACTTCATAGGTTGTGTGTCGAAAGCCTGTATTCATACTTAACACAGCAATTTCTACATCATTCATTGTAAAAACAACTTCAGAATGTAGGTGGGCATTTTATAGGAAAGAAGACTTTCACCGGTTGATTTCATGGGGAAAATTATTTTTCTTCGGTCATTTACGATGAAATAAAATGCATATTAATTTAGCTGTGAAATGTCATCAGCTTATAAATTGCACACCATTCCAAGAAGGAGCTTGTTAGTTAAATCTTGCTTGAACTTGTATATTTTACTGTGTGTGTGTATTAACACATATCGACCAGTTTACCATTATGAGGTCAACCAGTTTACCCAACGGTATTAAGACATTATTTCTTTGAATTAAAGAAAAACATTCACTATAATACAATATTATTGGCAACGAGATTACCAAAGCTTCTTTAAAAAATAAAGTGAGACAAAAACAAGGATGAATTCATTTGACTTTAATGTAGTGCTCATTGAGTATATGAGGGGGGAGGTTTTGTTCAAAATTAACTTAAATACGATAAAAATGATGCATATAGGGAGACTATTTTGTAAGAATGACTTGTTAGGTAACATCCTTAAAATCGAAAAATAAGATGGTATTATTTGCGAGGGAAAGTGTCTCGTAAATCATAATATTTATAGCTTTCTTCCCGCACTATTGTGCAAGATTTTGCTGGTTTTTATGTTACTTTGCCTACAATTTGCTCACATGAAAATGGTAACTCGATGAGCTCTAACAAGTGGGCATGTGCAGGGAAGAAATTTGTTTTGCTTTTATATAGATTCCGAAAAAGAATAGGATGTTTGTAAGGGTTAGTACTTAAGTACATATAATTTTTTAAATAGAATATGTATATATGCCTAAATATTTTTCTCTACTCACCTGGGAATGGTGATACAACGTGTTGAAGCGCTTTGCGTGCTGATTGCCCTTTCAAGCTCTTCAAGACCCCCGGACTTTTTTAATTTTTTCACTAAACTTTTCACTGCCTTTTCACTCCACTTCTCCTCCCCATCCCCCTTCTTCCAGCCCAAGAGGCGCTTAACGACGGGCGAATGATTAAAGGACAAAATTGATGTCATCTTGAACCAATGCTACTTGAAATGCTAGAGCAAAATAATTATCCGTAACAATGCACAAACTCACTAAGTTTAACAATATTCACTTAAAATCTCAACGATTGCTCTGAAATCTCGTTTATTTGTAATTTTCACTTTAGGACTCTGAACTATGGGCGCCTGAAAATTGTCTTCAGGAATTCATGCAGTTTATTTGCGTCACGTTATTTTAGAAAAGTATTATCCTCGATGTCAACGCAAAAACAAAGGCATTGTTTACTGGTGTTGTTTAAAGATTGTTGAGATAATTGACGAGATTCACTCGTATACTATTTTTGCCATTCAAATAGCCAGTCCCTTTGAATTTATTTGAAGTACACGGAAATTAGCACAGTTGAATCCTTGCGGACATCGTCCATAAGTTGATCTGCACTTTCACCTGAAAAAAGGCAACCGAGAATCAGTTTGATTTACTTATTATTTTTTGCAATTACCAAATACCCCACATCGCTATCTTATCAGTCTTGATTTTTGCTTTGTCAGGTTATATAACAAGGAAAACTTGTAATTTTTATTTTTGGTAGGATTTTAAAACGAAACGAATTATTTTCATGTGAAATGTAACTCAATAGCACAATATTTAACAGTTGTAAAGATAAGAAATGACACATTCAACATTGGTATTCGTTTATACCTTGCAATTTCACAGAAGAGCTATTGTCAAAAATACAATTAAATGTGGTGATCATAGCAAATTAGTGTATTGTTCATATATTTTTATCTACTACACGTGAATATATGTTTTACACTGCTTAACTTTATTGGACAGCTCTCAACAAAGTTAATGTGCTTCCGCAGGCACTTAAAGAAAATGTTTCAAACTAAATTCACAAGAATGATTTCTCAATTAAAAATCAAATCACTGCTTATTTTCAAGTTAAATCTGAAACCAGCCTGTTAAAAAATCTCCGCCCGTATTCACAATCTATTTTTATAATAGAAATATTTTGTTCAATCGCTGTTACATGTAGCAAACACCATATTCTTTTACTTCCTCCTATTTCATACTTCTGCATAGCTCAAAATGATCTTACCAAAAAAAAATATTTATTTAAACTTACCACTCCGCAAAATCATTATTTTCCTCCAGAAAAAAAAACTTTCCTAATGTGTCCTCAAAACCAAATCTTAACTTCGTACATAGTTCTATTTTTAATAACACAAATCCTTTCATTCATTTTTACACTCCAAAAGCAAAAGAGTTTTCCTAATGACCGTCCAATGTAAGAGACTACACACAAGTTGGAATTTTTGTTGATATTTTTTTACACACAACTTTTTTCGTTCTCAACCCCAGTCACCAGTAAGGAAACAGATTGCAATATTAGCGTCCGTACAAAAACACACACAACTTACAACTCCTTCGCCACTGGAAATTCGCTACTTATTTTTTTTCGCACAATGTAATCATACATGCTTGTATAGCAAGAGCCTATGTTTGAAAAAAATATGCTCAATTCATTCCTCTGAGAATTTTTGGCAAAACTTCTCGTGCGCTTCTCCGCTCCTGTTCCATGTCCTGTCCATATTAATTTGCATTTGACCATGTTTCTATCATTGTAGTATCCTTTCATACTTCTCTCGCAGCAGCAGTGCTCGTCCCCAGAGCTTGTAAAGGTTTTCCTATAATCTTTCACTTAGACCAACTCCACCACACATAACCCAACAGAAACTGCTTCACATATAATTTTTTTTGCAGCCTTGTAGTGTACTCGGCCATATCAATCTTGTTTACTCGTGTGTAGATCTAAGTCACATCCTTTTCCATGCTGTGATATGGCTGTCTGATTGGTAAATTGATTCTTTCTTCTTTACCTATACAATACTATGCATGTGATCTCTTTGAAAGCATGTGTTTCTAATGCCTAGTGTTTTAAGCGCATATCAGTGCACGCTTTCTGAATGCCTAATAGAACCCAGCCTGCGCCAAGATCATAGCCTCTTTGTTTGAATCACTGTATGATTTGGGAGAAAAAAAAGATAGAGTTTGCAACCGTATGGAATAAACATCAAGGAGCGAAATTTTAATTGCTGGAAATATACATATATGTAGATATATATGTCAATATAAAGTATTGTTTACCTAAAAAATAGAACCGTTATGTTAAGTTTTAGGCGTTAAATACCTTGGGTTACATATATTCTTAAATACTGGATATGTAAGTTGATGGGTGCATTATGTAAGTGTCCCTTGCAATTTTTTTGCAAGTGTCATGAAACCGCGTGGTCTTTTATTTCTCGTTCGTTTATATTAGATCTCCACTACTGAGTTGCATGGATAAACAAAGCTAGGGAAAAACTGCTTCGCAGCGTGTTACGAGCACAGAACACACATCTATTTTATTTTGTAATTTGCACACTGCTAAATCATATGAATACTACATGGTTGATAGTAAACTTGTAGTCATCACTGTCCCATCATCTCACACGTAACCCAGGTACCTATGCACGTACAAGTCTCGTGAAATACAAGCGCAAAAGCACGTTACACTTGAATTTGTCAAGTACAAGAAGGATACGGAAAAGCAATAAAAATAAAATTGTCTAAAAGAGCGTATAACAATAGCCTGGTTGCGAATATCTTGCTTTGTAAGCAAAATACATAATGGATGAAATTACAACCTAATCAATTGGAGTACGAGATTTGAATATAAGATCATGTTTCTTTGCTTAGCCCTTTTCGTTTTGCAGATTGTTTACCTATTTGCAAGTTGGCTTTCGACACTGAGCTGTACAAGATTCGCGAAAATGACTTGTAAAAATTTGGACCAATTTTAGACCCGAAAATGAATCTATTGTGTTCATATTACGCATTGAGGCATGGTCATAGGTTTAATATGTATATTGAAAAGCAGATCACTTGCATAGCTAAACAAAATAATTATAACATATATGTAAAGAAAGATTGTACGTACCTACAAGAACTTTCTAGTGGTACATTTGAAACCGGATTTAATTTCATTCATGAATCCCAGTAAAAGGGTGCCTATTTAATTTCAGCGATTTCTTCAAGGAAGTCAAAGAGAAATATCGAAAATCTTAGTAAATCAAGTAAAATGGAGTAACAAACTTGAGAGCATAATTAACAGTTGGTACTCGTGGCAAACTGTTGTGCGCTGTGTCGCAACATTGTGGATGAGTGCCTACAAACACATTTGTTTTCAAGTTTAATTGGCTCCTTCAGAATGGCACTATGGGGCGATTTAGTCGAATTTTAAGCCTTCTGTAACATAATTTACTCACTACTATGCCCGGACTGTTGGAAATACTGTAAATTTGAAAATAACTATTTTGCCATTGTTGAAAGTTCAATCTGAAATCGTTGCTAGTCAAGATGCTTACGTAGAGGGCAGGTTAAAGCCTAGCCGTGTAAGTCAATTTCATTTTAAAAGAGAACCCTTTCTTCAAAAACATTTACGCAATACTTACGTCAGTACATAAGGTACTTTCGCACAAATGACTTCGTGAAGCAACCAATTTCGCAGAAAAAAATGAAACAGGAAGGATACGGTTTTCGCATTGTCTGGCTCGGTTCAATCAGATTTATACTTACCTATACCATGTTCTGTTTTTGAAGAAAGGAGAAGGAGGGCATAAACGTGCAAAAATTTACATGCTATGCATTTAAAAAATCAGAAATATTTGCCGCAAGTATGATATATTTAATGAGCATACACATTGAGAAGGAAGGGGATATGGACGTGGCGTTGTGCAGAAATACGTGCGATTTTCGATGCTGATTATTACCAATGACGCTATGCTTTTCTAATCTTACTCATACTTATTTTAGCATCGTCGGTAGTGATAAACTCTTCCTTGGATATCTATCTATGCGCAAATATCACAGCAAAAATTGCAAGTAAAGATGTTGAGATGGAGAGGGAGAAACAGTGGGAGTCAGAACAGCTCTCTTTCTGAGTGAGCAAACTTTTGGCATTGGCTGCTACAAGGACAAAGTTCATGGTTCTACTTTTTATGAGTTTACAAGCTAAAAGGGTTGTTTGATAGGAAACAGCATGATATTTTTGCACTCCTCGTGTTTCCAGCATTCGTTCCGCTGGGAGAGACAGTCAGGCTTTTTCGGAAGGGAGAAAAAAAACTCGGGAAAATGAAGTAAAAAGTTTCCACGATAGTAGAACAAAGAGGTACTGTTTTAGAGGTCAAAAGAAGATCTTAAGATTTATGCCAAAAGGAAAAAAAAACTTAAGAAAGCATTCGTGAAACAGCACAAGAGCCAAAACCTATGAACAGTTCGGTTGTGCAGAAGAGCGAAGCTTAGTAGGTAGGTACGTAACTATAAATGTTCGTATATAGGAATCTGCAAGGTCATGTCAATGCACTTCTCCACGTGTGCGAATAGTAAATAGTGTTGACAAGGACAAAACATGGAATGTAATTATGAAACATAGAATCCATACACGATTACACGGTAAGTTAAGTTCTTTCCGTTGACAGTATGGCAGGTTGGAATGCGGAGAACACGGAAATGAGGACAAGTTACTGTAGCTCACTGTCAGTTTATGCAGACAGCTTAATTTAGCTGTCCCTCTTGGCAAAAAAGTACTGCAACCATCCACATTGTATTGTTGTTGAACGGTCATTGCTTGGTTCATGGTTGTGATGGTGAAATCAATTTAGAGGCTTTTTTGGAAACAAAACTTTTACTTCGTTAAAACTATATCCTTGTATATGAAAATATACTTGGTACGTGTCTTTTGTAAACTTTGCCGATGTTTTCAAACGGAAACGTCAATGAAAAAACAAAAAGTAGGTAAACTGTGCAGTTCTGTTTCTGACGCAAGCACAGTCGACCTCTAAACTTATCTTGGGATGTATGCATGCAGGAAAAATTCACAGGTAGAGGTAAATCAACGTTCGTGTAATCCATGGGATGACAAATTGACAAAAAATCATTTATATATTATCTACTTAGTGATAAGATGAAATGAAATATGAGCAGACTGCGAAACATATTGTACAGCATGTATTCGAATAGCGCAGTTTTATAATAAACTTTAGGCGAATATTCCTACGGCAAAATGACACAAAAACACAAAGTTCCCAACAACTACAATCAACACATTTTGAAAAATCTTTCTCTAACGGTTTTTTTGGGGATTTTTGTATTGTCAAATATTCGTCTCTCGAACGGATTCTACTGTACCCAAAAGTTTTGCGATGAATACACAGCATCCTACAGCAGTCCTTGTCCAGACGTGCGAAATTGTAGCAGAATTGGGTTTCGAACATTTCTAGACCCGAGCGAGTGCAACTGTTGCCAGTACTGTTTTAGTTATCTCAAGGAAAATGACACTTGCTCTACTTCAAGCCCTCAAAAGCCAAAGGAAATGTGTGGCCCACATTTGAAATGCGTTCTAGAGAAAGGCGATCCGTCGGGGAAAGCGTTTTGTAGAAAGAGTTAGTAGATAATGTTTTACCTCAGCTATTCAAGTTTAACAAATGTTTTAAAAGAATCGTTTCTTTCGAAAGTTACGACGGGCCCTGGTGAAATGAACGATCCAAATTACTGCATGAAAAAACTACACGAGTATGAGAATGCCGCCGAAGAGGGCACCGTTGGTATCGCCCAAATGAAACCAGAATGTGACTCAGGCGGGTGGTATGCTCCAAGACAGTGCATACCTGGCTCTGTGTAAGAATACGTAGCATAATCAAAATCTTGATTCTTGTCCTATCAAGCAAGTTCAATCAACTGCGCACATAGGACAAAACTGTTTTGTAACTTGTTGTACTACTACTGAAACGTTTCAGGTGTTACTGTAGTAACGAGCTTGGGAAAAAAATATTCGGACTGGCACTCCCGAGTGGATATCAGGACTGTGGTAAGCCATACATTCCTGAATGCCATGGTAATTGCCATTTTTTATAAGCAATATAATCAAGGGCCTTCGTTACGTTTCTTTAGCTTGTTCTCGCGACATTGATCGACTGACTCGGTTCGGGTTTACTGGAAAATATCCCCATTGTTTGCCAAACGGTGACTATGACGAATTGCAGTGCGTTGTTAGAACCTGCTACTGCCGGTCACACCCTGAAACGGTGCATGCCATTCATGACATGAATAAATTACCTTGTTGTAAGGAATCCTATACGAATTCTGTCTGCTTCATTGCATATTCCTATCCAATATCTTAATAAGAAAATTAGACAATGAGCCGCTTTCATTGTTTTTAAGATAATCCTTCAATTCACGTCTTTGAACCAAGCGCCACTCGGTACTACATTAAGGAGTGTGAACTGAGGCGAGCTGAAATTGAAGTTAAAATTGCCGATGATGAATTGCGAGGGATAAAAACAATAGTTGCCGACACGCCGAAATGTGATCCGGACGGCAACTATGCACCTATTCAAGCCCATCCTGATGACCCTGGAAGGTTCGCTGTGAATCAATGAAATGATCAGGCTATTCATTAACGGTCTAAGTATTTGGTCTGAATTTGAAAAAGCGTTTCTTTTATGTAAAGGCTTATCTGCGCCCATGCATCGAACAGGTCACAGATCGAAAATTTTGGAGCTAAGAAATTTTCTCTCGCCGCAAAGACAATGGACTGCAGTGAGTTGGCTCATTTGTTTGTATTTCAATTTCGTCAAGTAGGTAACCTTTTTAATGCGATTCTCTTCGGGCAGATTGTGCCAGGGCAAGAGCTCTTCTATCGAACAGTGCAACTGGAAAACCTAAATGTTGCTCCAACGGAAACTACAAGCCCATCCAATGCAGTGGATCAATGTGTTACTGCGTTGACCGATACGGCCGGCAAAATTGGGAGTTGGGCGAAGTTCATAAGGACGACAAAGATGAGCTGAAGTGCCCTAAGGGAGATCCTAGCAACCCAAATGACTGTGATTACACTTATGACTATGGTGGTGAAAGTAGCGTACAAATGACGAAAGCTTACTTTTGAAATGCTAGACAAGGTATTTGAGTTATAACTGAGAAATCATCACTTTTCCTTCCTTTACACATTTATTGGCACGTTTTCAGAATTCACTTCCTTGTTCGTTATGTTCCTAAACTTATTGAACAATGTTATTAATTCATTCATTACAAATAAGTTACATGCACATAACAAAGCATAAATAATGTATTCATAACAAAATCTAAGCTAAAATACAAAAATATAAAACAGTCAATTTTACGAAAAATATTTCCAAAACCCTAAGCTGTACGATTTATGTTTTTAAAATTGCATAGGTTATTAGAGCTGGAGATTGTCCTTAATCCATAACAAATACTTATCCACCCTCGTGTAGACTGTGGGATACTGGTTTCCCTCATATGCCCACGATTTAATGCCAACTTGCTGAATTCTGTCGCCCGCTCGAATGACCAATGGACCTCCATCGTTTCCTCTAAATCGATCGGTACTAACGCCATGGGCTTCTGAGGAATCAGTCTTGGCACAAATCATGTCCTCGTTGATTTCTGTGAAGAGTTTAGATTGGCAGTCTGCGTTTGTGTAGATTTTATTGATTGCCTCTCTCAAGACAAAGTCATTTTCAGGGGCCTCCAGATATTGAATTACGCCATCAGAAATACCAGTGACCTTACGGTTTCCATACTTAATCCAACCTGCTTCAACAGCAGCGCATGATCCTTGGTCGAAACCAGAAGCTCCGTTGAAAATTGTAATTGGACTAACGTGAAAGTCGAATTCCACTGGGCTATTAAGCTGAACAAGGGCGATGTTATTGTCCATTTTACTTTGCTCGTGGAATCGTTTATGGAAGATAATCTTGGAGGCCTTTCGCTCCAAGTAGAAGTCATTGTAGGTGTCATTTCCAGGATTTTTCGAAAATCCAAGGCGAACCTGCATTCTGGCAACGTCTTTCGAGTTGAATCTGTGAAGGCAGTGAGCGGCAGTGAGCACATGTCGACCTGTGAGGACACAAGATAGTTATAATACGTAGTAATTCCTTATAAATGGTGAGGATAAAGTTTTCAGATTCAATTACTGTCGATAAGAGAGCCACTACATAATGGTCCTGTGTTCGCTCGTGTCTGGATGCTTGCCTACGTTTTATAATATTTTTTCTTAAATAAGATAAATACTTTGTGGCTTTACGCATATGAAAAGATAAGTTATCTTAAATTATTTACCAAATATGGATAATTTTCAAAACTTGGCCAAGTATTGTAAGCAGTAACAGCAGGACAAGCATCTACCTTATCGCTTAGAGGAGCTTGAGGTTGCGGCTCTGGGGTAATCTGAAAATTACCAATACAACAATCAACGATTTTATTTTCGTCACATATACACTTTTTTGTTAAATAAGAGGTTGGTTTACTGGTCGTTTTGAAGTAGTACTGGGTTGTTCAGACGAAGTACTGGTTACGTCTGGAGCCTGTGTTGTTGGTAGAGGAGTTGATGGTACAACTACAGAGTTCAAGTTTACTGCTGGATCGTTCTCAACACCTGTATCTGGAGATAAAGTCTCTTGGGGGATAGGCGCAACGGTTGATTCAATGTCAAGTCCGGGTGTAACGGATGGCTGGGGAGACGATTCAGATGGCACATTGTCTAGAATGAGAAGCTCCTCAACAACCTGAGTAGTTTGCTCCACATCTACTTCGCCAATCAAAGGTGAAAGCGTTGTAACATACATTGGCAGCTCTTCATTGGATGAATCCAGAGATGCCCTTTGTACGTACTGAATCTTGTCTTTGGCACAACATAAAATTCTTTCCCCAATTGGCGCTGTTTAAAACCACAAAATGTTTTCTATTTTTCACAAATTATCATACGAGACTTTTGACGGTATGGTATGCAATTTTCATGAAGTTCCCACATTTTGAAGGCATCGGCTTCTCCGATTCGCCTGGAGCATTTACCAACGGCTCATCGTCCAGACTATTTTGAGACCCACAAGCATCCACGTTTTTACTGTACTCAAGAGCCAAGCTGGGATTGCGAACTTCTCCACTTTCCCCGAACAAAATTGGATGGCATCTTCGCAAAGTGACACACACTCCAGGCTCCTGGTCGAGCGTTATGCATTCAGTGTTATCCGGTTGCTCCAGAGCATCGAATTGTAACTCACCCTCATCCTCATCTTCCGAATAGGCTGTACAAGATAACATGAAGAGTTAAAGTTTTCACCTACAAATGCAACTTTTATCTTTAAGAGATGCAATTACCATCAACAACTATCGAGTCCTTATTTGTCGTCCATTTTTTCCCGTCCGTGTATGAAGCCCACGCACAGACTCCAAACAATACTAAAATGAACTGGTTTCTCATTTTGCATCTGCGTTGAACAACTTTCTCCTTTCTTTTCTTATCTTTAAGCCATCCAGTCTGTTAAGTACGGGATGTCAAAAATCGTTTACAACCGACGAGAACTGCGTGTTGTGAGCGGGTGGCCGGCAAGCTTAATAATGACCGAGGAAGTTGGAAGACATACGAAAGGGTATTGTTCACCGTTTTCAGTTCCGAATTACTTCATCAACCAAGAAACTCTTCGCAAACAATTCAACCCATTGTTAGCACCCCCAATTCTGAAATGACAAGACAAGCGGAATATTTTTTTATATTCGGTTTTCACATTCATATCTACGATGCACTACGACCATTTGGCTTGTTTTACTTCATGTAGTTATGCCTTTCAGATTTTTTTTTTTCGAAATAAACAACCAATTCATTCATACGTTACCTGAATGAAACGAGTTTTAATTTTCATGCTCAACCCCTGGGTCCATCAAGGATCACATAACATGACATAATGAAATATATATACATAAAAACGCTCAAATCATTTTTCAAAACCTGAGCAAGTCTAAATGCGCACACATCGGATATGAAAAAATGTTTTTCTCTTCTACCTCCGTGTCTACACATGACCGAAAGCAAATTTTCATCATCTCATGCAGCGTTCAAATGTTTTTTTGACCATTTAAAAAATTTGCATCCTATGTGTAGTGTTAGCAAAAAAAATGCTTGTCTGAAAGCCAGTCCGGTAAGAAGGTAGACAGCAACAAACCCTAGTTGGCACATGTATAGATGGATAATAATAATAACAATAAAAATCCAAACTTGTATGGTATTGAAAACTCAAAAGATTTTAAAATTTCAAGCAGGTATCCGAGCGGATTGCGTAAGCTGGCTAAATCCTTTGCTTGTTTGCTCTATTAGCACTTGAACCAGGGATGTTTTCGGAGAGACAGCTAAAATATGTGGGCTGGCTTGCAACAAGGATGATATTGTAACGCTGCATGTCAATCTTTCTTCAAAAGTCAAGCCGTTTTTTTTCGTCTTCTTGAGTGCCCCACTGATTGTTTGCAAGACATTCATTTGAAAATGATGATGTACAGTGAGTAGAATACGTCAAATATGAGGAAGCACATATTACAGAAACTTGTAGTTGTGGGATTCCTAAGAACTCTTAATGACTGTCATCGGTAAGAATTCTCATTTTAAATGCTCCTTTACGTAATAAATTTAGTTTGTAAGTATGGCTAATGATGTCTCAATGGGCATGCCAGGTGATTAGCAAATGTGCATCTAACTTTTTTATCGACATACGTACTGGAGTGTCTATCGCGAAAACGTAATAGCTACGAGGAATTACTTTTGTCCTCTATGAAGCACTGGTCGACACAATGACGATGTATATCTTTATAATCTTTGCCGCACAAAGATCAAATGTATTTCTAACACTTCACGAAGCACAGTTAGATTGGTCGTGGATTTTATTCAATGATAAGAGGTTGGATGTGAAAGAACGTTTAGCTGTCAACTGACGTTAGTCTTCTTGATAATACATTAAAACATTTTTGCATATGGGCAAGTAGGCAAAAAAAAAAACTCCACCAGCGTGTGTGTAGTTACAGTTACAATAGCCCGTAAAGTACACACCGGTGGTTGCGACCGATGAATTTAATTTTTACCATGGTGAAATTGTTATGAAAATGAGTTTGAGATGGAAAATGACGGATACCAGACGGCTGCCTAATGAGTTGTAAGTTGGCCATTGTGGATTCATATGAAATATTAGTACTACGTCATCTTCGTCCGTAAAATTTTAAGCTTGTCGGTATTGTATTGATTTCAAAGGATTATAGGTAGTTATAAATATAAACCACTCTTGAAGGTAGATTGCATATGCGCTTGTCATGTCTGCAGGTGGCAGGAGGGAAAATTTGGCAAGCGATCTTTTGATCAAGCGTTCTAGGACTTGAGGAGATGAATTTTATCAGGATTTGAATCTAGAAACGCGTCGCCACAACGCTAAATAGGGTCTAAATCCCTGTATGAGCGTTTGAAGTAAGTAGTTCTTTCCTTGATAAATGCACTGTGATGGCTGTATCTTTTTTAATACGGTAGGCGTTGGGCGTACGAAGTAAAAATGAACAATAATCCTCCACAGAATCAATTTAATCAACAAGCAATTAAACACAAGTCCGATATTTGTACGAAAATGGTGGGGTTACAGGCAAATTATAGACTTTGAAAACTGCACTTTGTTACTCAACCTGTTTTAGTTTCAGTACAAAACGTAAATAGCTAAATACAATGTATAATTACTGTTACAGAATTGAAACCATTACCCCCGAAACTTGAAACTAGACCAAACTGTTCATGACCTATACTCATTATAATGTTTTTAAAAATACTGATATCTTTTTCATTCATCCGGTTTGTACAAAAGGAATGTTTTAAGTAATGGCTACCTCTATTACAACATGACCCTATAGAAATGTCGCAGTAGAAATGTCAAATGAGAGGTCAAAGGAACAAAGAGAGACTGAAAAATTAGCTATCGAATTTTTAAATTACACACTATCATATTTTCAGTTTAATCGACACCAAATCTAACCTAGTATTACAATTTCGTAGAGTAACTGGTCGGCGGGACTCACTCAAATTGCAATTTAAGAATGAACTTTAACGCACTTCACGTTCCAATGATCATCTTAGTGCTACAATAAAATCATATTGGTATGTACAAATTAGTTGCATGCAAAAAATATGTTTTAACGATTGGTTCAAGGCAATTCCTTTGAATTTTAACATGATGAGATGAGGTGAGGTGCTAATTACAGAGAAAAATGTGCTTCAAAAGATTTAAATGTCCACCTCTTCTTCCAGCCAATATGTATATCGCAAGAAGATGATGATGAGGTAAACGCCCATAAATAATGGATAAACCCGGGAAAATAAAGACGTCAATGGATCGTTAGTAGGAATAATTTATACTTGGTCCAGTATAAAATCACAATTTATATGCACTCTTACGTATTAGCTGGTCCATTTCGTACACCTCTAAACAGTATAAGACACGAATAAAATCCAGTGACTTTCGTGTACTATCACAGTAGTTTCCGTGCAACCGTTCAAGATTTTTCAAACAACATAATCTCTAGTTTAAAAAACTTTTTCATGTTCACCATGGCAGTTTCAAGCAAGACACTCTTTGTATTTTTGGCTATAGCCTGTTTCGTCGCAACATTTATTGAACCAACAATCGGTAAGAAATCATTCCCCAATTGAGCCGAGCAATATCAGTTTACCTTATATTTATTTTAGGAGCCCCTCAAGGATCGTCAGCGGCTGCATCATCCGCCGCATCTTCCAACGGAGGAGGATCGGGATCTTCCGCGTCGGCTGCATCCGCCGCTTCTTCACTAGGTTCAGGCCGAAGAGGTGGTGGCTCATCAGCGGCAGCTTCTTCAGTAGCTACAGCTAATGGGGGTGGAAACGGTGGACCTGGTCGCGGTGGGCCCTGGGGTAGACCTTGCTGTTCATAAGGGTGGTTTTCCATTTAAATAAGTTAAACAAATCATCCAGGAAACAATAAATGACGCTCGAAAATTCGCGATGTACCGAAAAACCAACTTTAAAAAATTGTTTACACACTTCGCGCATCAAACATAAAAGGCTGTATACACGCAGATTGAAAACACGCCAAAGTATACGAAAATAATTTATACACAAAATTCGTAACACCAATGACCAATATGAACACAAATAACACATCATATTATACCGTTAAATGCTATGTTTTCTGTTTTTTCCTTAAAAAAATCGTTGCAAATTTCATAGAAGGAAGATTTCAGCTAAAGATTTGTGCGTTTTGTATAGCATATTTTGGTGTATGCATATATCATTAAATTGCGACTTAGTACCCCTTGTACTCGTCAGTCGTAGACTATCATCTTAAGTGCGCATATTATCTTCGCATGTTATGCTGACCAAAGGTGGTAATTCATTTGGTACTGGAATTATACTGCAGATTATATGCGCATTATTTGGTGCGATTTTGGGGATGGGGCTATTTTTTTATAAGTTTTAAGTGCAAGCTGACACGAATAAAATCCAGAAACTATCTTGTACGTTCCCAGACCTTCTCGTGTAATCTCTCAAAATTTTTGTTTTCAACATATTTCAAAGACAACAAACTTTTTCACATTCATCATGGCAATCTCATGCAAGTCAGTATTGCTATTAATGGCTGTAGCCTTTTTCGTCGCAACACTTGTTGAACCAACATTTGGTAAGAAGTAATTTTCCGGCTCAGCCCAGCCTTAAAATTTTGCCTGATATTTGTTTTTTTAAATTTCATCCTGATTTTCTCAACCAGGAGCCCCTCAAGGATCCTCTGCAACTTCATCATCATCCTCAAATGGAGGGAGATCGGGATCCTCCGCCTCTGCCTCTGGTAATGGCTCATCAGCAGCAGCTTCTTCTTCTTCCTCTACAGCTAATGGAGGTGGAAATGGTGGCCATGGTCGTGGCGGTTCAGGTCGCAGTAGACCTGGTCGCGGTAGGTCCTGGAGTAGACCTTGCTGTTCATAGAGAAGGTTTACCATTTAATGAACAACAATAAATCGCGCACAAAAACTCGCAGTCTTTAAAAACACCATTTTTGTTTTGTATTTATTTACACACTCCGTGCATGAAACAGACTTAGACCACCCAGTAAACAGATTTGATAACACCAAAGTATAGGAACATAAAGTCACACATAAAATTATTAACACCAATCACCAATAGTACCATCAAAAATAAATTCCTCATCACATTGTACCATTTTATACTACATTTTCCCGTTTTGTCCAAACATCTTGGTAAATTTCATAAAAGGAAGAGTTCAGTTACAAATAGTCAGCTTTTTTTATATCATATTTTGGCATATGTATGTATATTTCATTAAATCTCGTCGTAGTACCCCATATTCCATATAAATACGTTTAAAAATTTGAGGAGAAATGAAACAATTAATAGACTTTAATATTTTGAGTGGAACAAAACGAACAGATATATTTGTATTTTCAGTCAATCGCCATTATCATCAAAGACATTGTGAGTGTGAATTGTACGTTTCTCAACCTAATTTCCCGTTACTATTTTGCCCAAAACAAGTAAATAAAAATAAAATTGCATCACCCAAAGCAGTCCTTAACAATTGCAACAGTTTTGCTTGAACTAAACAGTTTGGTTTCTTTTGTACGCACCACACCCTCCAGGCAAAACACAAAATAGGTATTACATACTAGACAAAAATAAATGGTTTTCTTTGGAATAAATCGTATAAGTGCATATTCTGATTGATTATGCATACCTCACCAATTCGGAATTGCAAAATTTTGAGGAAACATTCTTAGAAGGAAAATTTAAAGGAAAGTTAGCGTGCCGCCAAATTGTGCGAACAACATCTAATACGTAGTGAAACATTTTTGGTAATTATGCTATGTTCGACCATGTGCGCTGTCCCATCATTGTTGAATGCTCCCTATGAACTTGGTGGACATAATTGCAGCAACGATAGCTTTTTACTTTTTCTTCTTCATTTCCTTTAGCTTCCGTTTCTCCTCGCGTTTCCGTTCCTTGTCCTTTAAACTTTGAACCAGTTTGTAGCTGAACAGACCTAAAAAAATACGAAAATAAGAAGTTAAGATAGTCAATAGTATGTGAATTTATTTCATAGTTACTACGTGTTAGTTTCCTCATCCCGTCTGACGATACAACGTATATGAATAACTTTAACTAATCTAACACACACCTAATGTCCCGAAAATAAAAATGATGGCGACAAGGAGAACACTCCAATGAACAGTCAATAGCTGCTGCTGTGGACGGGGGGCTGTGGTTTTATTGTTAAGTATACTCTTAATAAGTTCTTGCAACTCTTCGTCCCCCCCAGCCAAGTCATCTAAACCACTGTACGTTTCTACGGGGATGTCTTCCATTTCCATTTTCAAATTAATTTTGGAAATTCAGAAGCTATATTGTAGACTTTTTTACTTTACGTCGGAGCACCAGTCGCTTATTCCAGACCTCTAATTGAGAGTGAAGGGAGCTACACGGTAATGTGTATGCATGCTTTGAAGATTTGATTGAAACACAAAATTGATTGACTTGTTGACTTTTGATAACATGAAGTTTATCAAGTTTCATTTTTTGTTGAATAAGACGAGGATGGCCTATTTTATTGCTTGATATTAAAAAACGATGCAGTTTTAGCTGACACATTTAGAATTAGAATTAATGATATCAGACATTACATGGTATTATGAGTTACTATCTGTATTTTGTATCTATGGAGGACCTTTAGCTAATAGCGTAGTTGATTGACGAAAGTTATTTCGTATTAGCATCTCAAAAAATCTTGAGCAGCAGAAGTCAAGATTTTTGCGTTTATCTTTTATACCTATGATAAGCAAAATTAACAGGTAAGCATATTTATTCATCCAACCAGGACATTTATTACGTGCCCTGACTGTGGCATAGAAAACTCATTTAAAAACCGCAACAACCTAGCAATTAATAGTTCAGAGACTCTAATCAGCATCTGAATAACGCTTCAAGGCTAAAACATGGATAATGACGTGTCCAGAGGCGGATGTCTATTTTCTGTCCTGTTTAAAATGTACTTGCACTAAACTACTCTTATATTAAGACGAGTCATCATACCTACAACTGAGAATACAAGAAGTCCCGCGACAAGGAAAATATAGTTGTTAAAGTTCCATTCAATTGGTCCGCCGGGTCCTGATGAAAGGTCAACCATGTTTTCTTCCGCTGCTTTTTCGTCTTCTTAAACAAATTTTGTAAACGTTCCTTTTCGAGCACCGCCAGAAATAAGTGGAGAAGCTGCAGCTGAAATTTATCAACATCAAATCGGTATCATTAGAACCATATGTTTCATTGGCTGTACTTTATACACACTTCTAACTTTAATTTTTGGATAAGATTTCCTGATGAAGGTTAGTTTTCGCGTAAGTTCACAATAATAGTCAACTCACCTTTTCCCTTGAATACAACTTTAATGTGCGTTTATTGTAGAAAAAAATTACGGTACAAAATATTAAATGTATATATCGATGTGTCACTTTTAAGTAATTCGGAAACAACAACACACATACGAAGCTACGCTGATTGAAACCAAGCTTAATCCATTACGTATAAGGTTACGCTGACGTTGTAGAAAACAAATAGAATGATACTTTTTGTGTTGACAGCTAATTACACCGAGCTACTTTTATTGTAATGTTTTGGAGTAGTTGTGTACGGAAAAATGGTTGCAAGGAGTTTCAAACCTGAGGGGATGGATTTATACTCTATAGAAGTGAGTACTAAGTTTGTAGGCCCACCTGTTCATCGCTACAAAAGCGCTATCTCGCATTGCGCATATGGTTGCATATCCACAAAATACATTTTCCTCCTTTCATGTCACGTACTGTCATTTGGCATATCAACACGGATGCTAAATGAACAAAGTCATGAAGATGATAGTAATGAGAGTCTCCTCCAAAGTAATTTCGGATGCAATAAAAGTAATGAGAATTTCATCTCAACGGCAAAAACGCCAAGAAGGCCATATAGTATGCATGCGATTTTTTTTTCTTTCAATAAACTGCATTTTATTTTGTTATTGATATATTTTTTTTGACAAAGCTGCCAACAGTAAATAATTTTTCTCGTGAAGAATATATAAACCTCGAATTGGTATAATTAATATTCTGTTTTGTAAAGTAACGTTTTGCTAAAGTTATGCATGTATGTATTACATAAATAGTTGAATATTTTTTTGTGTGTATATAACTTTGTTTTCTAGTTTAACAGTTATCGTTCGTTTCCAAAGTTCAAAAAACAGTTACATAATTTATTCTTAAGAGTTATTAACAAACACTTTTAGTCGACTTTGTAACAATCTGTACTAAATATTGCACGCTAATTTTCCAGTTGAAACATCAGGATGTATATTGGATTAAGAAAAGGAAAGTAGTTTAGAGAGCAAATATTTTGTTTGAAACTTTTAACCTCAAAAAGTCAAAACACGAGTCGTATAGTATCTAAGATTTTTTTTGGTATGGATAGGGAACACAGAAACAGTTTGTCATCAGCATTGAATTTTCAAGTAATTCATTCAATATTGAATCGAGATAATTGATCTCAGGGTACGTGCACATTTGTAACTTAAACTTTTGTGCTTCTAATTGTATTTAACAGGTTTGTCATATAACTTACTATTCAACAAATACCTTACTACATAAAATGTACGCTAGTTCATGCTACCTATTGGTAATGTCAGTATCTGTCTTTTTGGATGATTTTTTTCCTGGTGATTTCGCACCATTTTTGGTACAAAATCAAAAGGAGCAAACCATTTATTAACGTGTTTACTAATACCTAGAGAACCTATAAACCAGACTATAATAGTGCAAACTTATAACTGCAAACCCAAACATGAATCATACTGAAACCTATTCTGCGCAGAGATTTCGTTTGCATTCAGACCACACATATCTCCACAAAAATAAACGCAAATTCAAATAAAGATTATAGTAGATCGTGATAAGATTTTTTGGTTTTACCAATTATCTTACTGTCTGTTTTACTTATAGGAAGGCATGCAAAATGGTACCGTTTGTGTGGTCTCAGTATTGGTCATGAATTGCTTTAGTTCTCCATAAAGTTTGCAAAAATGTTTTGATTAAATGTTTTTGCTGGAAATTCATCGAGACCTCACTACGTAACTGTACACAATCTATAAACCTTGAAAAATATTTACTTAACTTTGAACATCTTGCCTATCAAAGCTGAGTGTGAAGTTGTGTGATAAATGCGTATCGGTAAAATATAGTCTTGCTTTGTTACATCATCTTAATAATTTTGTAATTTCAAAATGTTCACTGGCATTTCTGTAACAGTCGAAAAAACACAAATTTAAAGTTGCACACAAACATAAAATCTTGAAAAATTTCTGGCATTAAACAGTAAACAATATAAATGCAGTAAATAACATACAAGATTACTTATTCTGTGGTTTAATTATCATAAAAAGGTATGATTGGATATAGAGATTTGGTTAAATGCCCTCTTAGAACTAGAGTTTTTTCACCACGATAAAATTTAAACAGGATTTTTTCATTGCGTAGCTCGATTAGTTTTTGTAGTTCCGAATATTTTATTGTTTCCCGATTCAACTTAAAAAAATTGCTGCATACAGAAAACACGTTTTGTTGTGGGAAGTGTTATAACACATGAACTATATATTTTTTTGTCAATAGCACGAGACTTGACAGAGAACTGTACTGGACAACACTTTTTTTGTTAGTAATTATAAATGGTTATGTGAACATTTTTGTGCCAATGTCTGACTGCTGAAGTTTTGTTGTTGACAAGTAGGCCGAATTTTTTTTCTTTGAAAACAATAATCAGTTAAATCAATTTTGATCACAGCAAATAACGAACAATAAGCGAACGACTTGGTTCTGAAGTGAGACCATAAATTGTGTCTGCAAATTAAACTAAACCAAAAGCAATGATTGAGTCTTTTCGAAAACATTTCTATGACTATGATACATTAAATTATTCAATAAATCCTCATTAGTTTCAGGAAAATCTCGTCATGACAAAAGAATATATCCGATTGATAAATGAACATTACATAGAGGTTAGCAAACTTATAACGTTTTTTGTTTCATTTAACTTTTGTTGATGAGTTTACGTAAAAGTAGTATACAATGCTCATGAGCAAAAAATCACAGATTTGATACTACAGTTATTTTTTAACGATAAGCAGACTGCGATAACTGTTGACTATGGTCATATTATACATTTTAAATATTAAGCAACCTAACATCAACAGATCAAAGTTTCCGTTAAATATGAACATGAGCAAAAGATTTCTTTTTGGGAAACAACACTAATTTTATTTGAAGCAAAGCGACTATCAACTGTTGTCAAATTTTTCAGAGACCTCGCCACAGAGATTCAAGGATTTCAAGAGTTTACTAGTTTTTTTTCTAGAGCTACAAATTACGGCAACACTTTAACAACATTTTGTTCTAGATTAGAGGTAAATGAAACACAATATGCTAAATACTAAATACCTATAGGAGCTGTATGTAGTGAACTACGAGGGTCTACCCATACAACTTCAGTAATTTTTTTTTGGACTATGCTGAACATACGGGGCAAGATGAAAACTAAATTTCATTATCGTAAATAACTCTTTGCCTTAAGAAATTAACTGTAACAATTTCTTATAGAATATAGCACCAAAGCAAAAGTAAATGTTTTTTTGTTAAATAGCTGTGTTCACTTTGTTCATCATCTCAATTCTAATATTCTTTTTTTCCTTTAAAAAATCCTTTCTTTTATCGATACTCAATCTTAACTTGTTTTACAACTTTATTGTAAAGTTACTGGTTACAAAAAGAAGGCAATAAGTTGAAAAGTACGTTTTTACGTCAACTTTTTTTATGAGAAGAAACTTTCATTTGGACTCACACCTGTTGACCGTTTGAGTTTCAGGGTATGGCTCTTCGAAACACCATTACTCTATTTTTCTCTTTTCTTCCAACTTCTAGATAATCAAAAACTTTCATCATGAGTATTAGCAACCTTTTCTTACGTAAAAAAATATCTAGGAAAAAACTGACAAAAAACGTTTTTTAAGACACAACATGACAACTAATTGAATCAAGATCATCGGTTGAAATGGCACCGAGTTGCCGATTAAAAACCCCAAATTAAAGTAACAATCAGTACTTCTAGTAGCTGCTAATCAAGACCGTAATAATAATTCAAGTACTTCTACGCGTTCATAACAAGCTGACACAGACAACAGTCGTCATTAAGCCCCTCTGCATTGTAAAAAGTGTTTAATGGATAAAGTCAATGCAATTGTCCAATTGCAGTGTTGCATTTACGGTTCAATAGGTTTTGTTGATTTTGAAACAAAAATTGCAGATTTTTTACGTACTATATTAGTACGCTGAATTTCGGATTAAGGACAAACTCTTCTCTTTATGGTACATTCTTAGGTTAAATGCAAACATCAAAATGTAACAAGATCCAACAACTACACGACATATTATGAAGAATATTTAGCGTGAACTTAATGGTTCCTTGCTCCGAGGCTTATTTTTTTAGAATCATGATAGCTGTCTCGGTTTGTAGAACCTACGGACGAGTTCCATCAGGCTGTAAATTTCTCCGAAGTCATTTTTCGGGGTGGTCATGTCAAGAAAACTTTCCAGGTTGTTTACTGAACAGATCAATCAAACGAGTATTTTAAAAATCATAAAGTTACCAAGGTTAATTTTAAGTTTTTTT
>VICI01000890.1:0-28626 GCA_019593645.1 Akabosia matsudoensis
GCTTGAAATTTCACGCCTAACCCCCCAAGTCCTCCACTATGCTTGAAATATCGCCCCTATGCTTGAAATATCGCCCCTATGCTTGAAATATCGCCCCTATGCTTGAAATATCGCCCCTATGCTTGAAATTTCACGCCTAAGCTTGAAATTTCACGCCTAAGCTTGAAATTTCACGCCTAAGCTTGAAAGTCCTCCACTATGCTTGAAATTTCACGCCTATGCTTGAAATTTCACGCCTATGCTTGAAATTTCACGCCTAAGCTTGAATGTCCACCCCTATGCTTTGAATATCGCCCCTATGCTTGAAATATCGCCCCTATGCTTGTAATTTCACGCCTAAGCTTGAAAGTCCTCCACTATGCTTGAAATTTCACGCCTAAGCTTGAATGTCCACCCCTATGCTTTGAATATCGCCCCTATGCTTGAAATATCGCCCCTATGCTTGAAATTTCACGCCTATGCTTGAAAATTCGCTTTCAAGCTTGAAATTTCACCCCTTTGACTAAAATTTCGCCTATATGCTTGAAATTTTGCCTTTCTGCTTGAAAGTTCAACCCTATGCTTGATAGTTTACCCCTATGTACGAAAACAACTTTCAAAACACAAAGTTGCACTTTGTATGCACAAATTTTGTAAGCAGGGGAACGAAACGTTTTAAATTTATACCGCTCACGTTTATTCAGCACGTTCTCGTTATTGTAAAATGCAAATTTTGCATATACTATGTAGCTGTTTGTAAGGACTCAAAAGGGCAACAATGCACTCTCTTCTACGGTTAATCAAAGAGACAAACTACAAACGACACTTGAAGACTGGGAGGTTTTTAGTTTCTTGCACAAATGATTTTATTGGTGGATACCAGCAAATAATAACAAATTTTCAATTTCAATGTATCATATTCTTAAATAACATGTTTAAAAATGTAGAATAACAACTCTAAAATTTTAAGTACATGGTTGAAAGCTTATTGACATTTTAAGAAATAAGATTGACAAAAGGAACCAACGCACTTTAAAACTACCACTAAAACCTTACTACTACTATCTTTCTACACGGTACCTTTACTTCTCTCTCTTTATCTTTTCCTTTTTGCCGGCTTGATCTTCAGCCTTCCGCTTGCTCAAGTGTTTGCTGGCATCACTACCCAAGTTTTGTATTTGCCACAAAACATCATCCCTCTTCCGATCCTCTTCTATCTGCTTCTTTTCAGCCATGAGCTTGGCTTGTACCTTTGCCAACTTCTCCAACTCCTCGTTAACTTGCTTCTCCTTGGCTCGTTTTTCCTTCAATACACTGGGATCAAGCACTGCAAAAAATGTCGATACAAAACAATTAGTTTTTTACCAACAATGTATGCCCACGAATGAGATTATTTTATGAGTACTGTAAAAAAAACCTACCTTTAGGCTGAACAATGCCAATGAAACTTTTTGCGGCTGCAGCTGGAGCATCTCCTTCAGGATTCTTCACCGCATAAGCCAATTTCTGATTGAATTCAGTGAGTTTTTGGGGCCCGACTGCATCCAGTAGCTCGGTTTGCAATCGACGATTGTCCTCGATCTCTTGCTTAGCAGTTTCTACAACTTGCATTTGAAACGCAATCTCGAACATTTCTTCCTTCAAGTTGTAGACTTGTTTTTGTAAATCGATGACCTTCTTGCGTTTTTCCTCCATGTCACCCTTTCGCTTCTTCAACAGATGCTTCATACCATCACCTGATACATGGGTAAGCAAGGCATCCAACTCTTTCTTCCTAACATCCTCGTTGAATTTCTTGGGTTTCACCATTAACTCGCTTGCAAGTGGTGGGTTCTTGTCAAGCTCTACGGAATCAATGCTTTCACATACCGGGACTGCAAATAGCTTCTCAATTGGAGTTTGTGGTGTTTTTCCCTCCAAATTTACATTCAATGTTGAAAAATTGTACCGATTGCCCAACAATATCTGGTCTGAAAAAAACATGATGTATATGGACGCGATAATCTTTGACCGAGTCTATTTCAATGAAATTATTTTTGTTTGAGTTTATCTTACATTCAGCTTGTGAAATGCATGGATCATCTGGACACTTGCATCCTGGAAAAGCTTTCTTGAAACTTTCAGGTAGAGTTATTGGCAGAGCCCACATGGCCCATCCGCTTTCAATGATTGGCTGAGCCTTTGCCAAGATCCGTTTGTCCAATAACGCAACTTTTGATCGACCGTGAGCAGCATCTAATTCAAGAAAATGATTTTCATCGGGTTACAAAATTTGACAACTTTGCTTCCCATCTTGTTAAATCATATACGCACCAACTAGCTTAACTATCATGGCAGAAGTGACATTGTTCCATTTTTGATTGCTCACCATCCTACCAATCTTTTCTTGAAGGTTATTTCTCTGCCTAGAATCCATTCGGTCAAGCTCTTTCTGGACGTCTTCATCTACGTGCTTCATGTAGTAATCCTTAACCTGCACACAGAACTAGTATTAAACTCAAATGGAATACAAATTTTTACTACAAACAACGTTAATTACTGTACCGTTATCCACTTGACCGCGTTAAGCCGAGTTGACTTGTCATAAAATACTGTAATCATGTCCAGTTTATGCAGATACTCCTCAACCTTCGAGACGATAGCCTCTAAGCCGAGATCGGGCCTAGCTAACCAACCCACCGCACCGGGTTTCTGGTGAAGAATCTCCACAGCAATGAATAAAAGGTCCAAACGTTGTTCTTCAGTATACTTGAGTTGATAAGCAATTGACTTTTTGAGAGCCTTTAAATTTTGCTGGTCGAGAGCCTGGCCTTGCGCAGTTTCACCACAACTTTTCTGCTCACGCTTCTTCTTGGTTTCCAAACCAGTTCCTACTGTGCCTATCTGTTCCGCCATGTCATCATCAGATTTATTCCTCACGGAATTATCCCCCCGATTCTCGTCGAAAGCCACAAAACATTTCATCTCCTCAAACGGATTGTCGTCCAGGTCATAATTGACACAGTTAGCTTCCACCTCTTTCCAGATGTCTGTCAAAAATAGTAATACAGCAAAATTACAGTCAGTTTGTAATGGATGGTTTTTAACACAGCTCTAATCTGAAAGCTGCATCCGTCACCAATGCAAAATTTAACAAACTACCAACTGGCAATTTGCATGTACAAATTTTGGATATGGGAAGGGCTTCAAGTTTCTTCTACTCGTAATTAAAAAATAAAACTCTTTTTTACCTTCAAAACCTACATCGTCATCAAAGTCACTCCCTCCTTCCATTGATTGTGCCATTTCAGTATCTGCTCAACAAAACAAACATACAATGTAAACTTTCCCGTCTTAAGCACGATTTTGTACCAGTAAACTTTCCACCTTACTACATGCTTACCAACACAAACACAATCTTACTTTCCACACACAAGCTGTCACTTAACGAGTTGACTCCTGGCAGACTTAACGTACTCGAAATTCCTGACCTACGCTTAAAAACTCTATTCAAACAATTTCCTTTATATACTCTCGAGTTTGTTGAAGTTTTATTTATATTTCAGCCATTTTCTTTATATACTCTCGAGTATTAATTTTTTAGGTAGATTTCTCAAGGACACCTTAATTCCCACTTATTTATTCCAAAGTCTTGATTTGGACACAGTGCATGATTTCAACCAGTAAATTATATCAATGAATAACGCAATGATAGAAGTGTGTAAAACGTTGGCTCAATCCTAATACAAACACCAACCTAACCACAAAACCTAACCTTATTTGCAGAGAAACTTCTCAAGACACGAGTACATGTTAACGATTCAAATGATTCATGTTTTTCCGAAGACGACTTAGCTAGCGCGGAACTACTTTTATACCATTGAGGACATGAAAAATACGACAAGCATTGCATTGACCGAGTCATTAATGAAAACATGGGCTTCTATCCTTAAGATGCGCTTCTATCGTTAAGATGGGCTTCTAGCGTTAAGATGGGTTTCTATCGTTACGATGCAAGTCTGCACAAAATGAACAAAACAGCAACAAAATCGATTTTCATCACGTAAAATCTGTCCACATTTATTTCAATGTTCCTCTTAATACATTAGAAAAATAAGATTTCGTCAGACAACACGACACAACATACTAAAAGATACAACAACTCATATCAAGCTTTTCTTCGCTAAACATTATACAAAAACACAAGTTTTCAATTGTCTCACTACAAATTAATTTCATTGGAAAACATGTACGAAAACACTGATAAAAATTTAATCTTTAAGCTCCCCCTCCTCAACTTTTTCTTTTCCCTCATTGTCGTCATCCGACTCGCTCACTTGCAAATCATCCTCCAGTACTGAGGATTCATCCTTGTTTGCACCACCGGTTTCATTTTCGCTAGCAATTAGCTCAGTGTCGGATATGTCATCCGCATGCATTTCGTCAGCCAGCCCCACGTCGTTCTCGCAAAAGCTACTTTGACGATCATTGTATGCTGGTGAACAACCTCCGCTATCGGCTTCCATAAGTACAACCGACCCAGCATCCTTCAACCCATGGTCCCCAACATCATCCCCTTCTGCAGTCAACCCAACCTCGTTCTCAGCAACCACGACATCTTTTGGGCCTTCTCCAACTTCAGAAACTTTCTGCCCCAGCTGTTCTTCAGAGGCAGCACCAATCCGACCTCCTTGCTCAGGTTCCACTTGACTTGCAACTTGTGCATCCTCTGCTACCATGCCAACTTTATCCACCGGCTCACAAACAGTAGCTACTTGCTCAACTACATCAGCAACAGACTTGGAAGCCATTTCCATCTCCGGTAACAGCTGGCCCCTCCCATCTCTTGGATTCTTTCCAGACTTATTCTTAAGCCCAGGTCCAACTCCTGGATTATACGTCCATTTCGCTTTGACATCATCCATTTGCTGCTGCTCTTCAGCCTTTTTCTGCTTTTTCGCAACTTCTGCGGTAATTCTCTTTGTCTCCTCTTCAATCTCTTGTTTCCTCTTCTCACGTTTGCGTTCTTCTTCCTCCTCCGCCCTTTTAGCAGCCCGCTTGGATGAACGCTCCTCCATGGACATGCATTTGGACTTATTCTCTTTAAGTGCAGATAAGTCCAAGTCTACAAAACATCAGAAAGAAATAAACTTAACACAAACGTAACGAATCTTTTGGTTGATATATTTAAGGTCCATACAATCATCCACTGGCCCAGAAGAATCAAACGAGGGCAATTCTTCTCCCGTGACACTAACGACCGCAGAAATGTACTCCTGTAGGGGGTTACTCAAATGAGGTTGAGAAGGTCCACCTGCATTCACAGAAGTGGAAGCACGTTCGACATCGTTCCTGGCAGGGGTTTTCACAGGAGTTAAAGAGTTTCCGTTCCCTTCCAACCTTCTTATAGCTTTCAGGGGAGTTCGCGGCAGTTCGCCCGGCGTGGGGTAAGATTTTTTTGGTGTCTTTTCGACACTTTCAGAAGTTTGCAACCGCATGCCCAGATTCTTCTTGGGCTTAACTACGTTCGACAAAAACTGCTTAGAAGAGCTGGCTACTGGAATTTTTGAATTTGCTTCAAACACAGGGTTAACAACGACGTTTGAGTTTTGCTCCTCAGTAGTTTTCTGCCCTGTAGGGAAAATATAAAAAACATAACAGTAGTCCAAATCCAAAACGTTGGTTAACACGTGCAAATTTTGTATTGTTACGAGACTTACTCTCAGCAGTTTTTGGGATTGGACTCTCTTTTGCACCATCAGTAGATCCAGCAACTGACAACTCCTTATTCGACTTAGAAGCCTTGTGGCCTATCGTGAAAGAATACAATTTGAAATTTACGACAAGTCAAATGGTAAAAAGTACAAAACGTGAATTTGTACAAACAAAGTTTGTATTGTTGCATGACTTACTTTCAACGAGGTTAGGAGTAGACTGTGGCTTTTCACGAGCACCCTCTTTAGGGTCGTTACCAGACTTAGAAGGCTTATGACCTGTCAAGAAAAATAAAATTTTCTACATTATACTTTTGTGCAAACACAAGCATCACTTGGATTAAAATACAAAACAGGAATTTGTACCAACAAACTTTGCATTGTTGCTTGACTTACTTTCAACAACGTTAGTGATAGACTTTGCCTTGTCATGAGCACCAGCCCCATCTTTCGGGTCATTCCTAGACTTGGATCGCTTGTGACCTGTCAAGGGAAACAAACATTTTTTACGTCATTCCTCTGCGATACAGTCAAAAGGCAACATGTGTTACAATCCAAAATCCAAAGTGTTAATTTACACGTCCAAATTTTGGATTGCAACTCAACTCACCCTTATCATTGTTGCTGACGGATTTCGACTTTTCACGTGTATCAGCACCATCTGTCGACTTCTTTCCAGAGTTTGAAGATTTCTGACCTGCAAAGCACAAGGCCAAGAGTCAACTTGTGTTAAAAATCCAAAATCCAAAATGTCGCTTAACACGTCCAAATTTTACATTGTTACTTAACTGACCTGCAACGTCGCCTGATTTAGGTTGTTGTTTCTCTGGACCAGCAGCACCATCTGTTGACTTGCTAGCAGAAGCAGAACCCTTTTGAGCTGTAAACGAGACAAAATTATAACCTTCCCAAATCCAAAACAGGAATTTGTATTAACAAAATTTGCAATGTTACTTGACTTACGTTCACCGATGTTCTTGGTTGACTTAGGCTTGTCAGGAGCTGTTAAACCGTGTGTCGACTCCTTAGCAGACCGAGAAGCCTTGTGACCTACAAAAGAAACAAAAATGTTCTACGCGTTATACTTCTATAACAGAGTCAAGAGTATAATTTTGCTACACTCCAAAGTCCAAATCGTCGTTTAACACGTCCAAATTTTACATTGTTACTAGACTAACCTGAAGTGCCACCTGATGTAGGCTTTGATGCCCCTTGACCAGCTGTTAAACCGTGTGTCGACTCCTTACCAGACAGAGAAGCCTTGTGACCTACAAAAGGAACAAAAATGTTCTACGTTATACTTCTATAACAGAGCCAGGAGTAGAATTTTGCTAAACTCCAAAGTCCAAATCGTCGCTTAACACGTCCAAATTTTACATTGTTACTAGACTAACCTGAAGTGCCGCCTGATGTAGGCTTTGATGCCCCTTGACCAGCTGTACCGGTGGTCGACTCCTTACCAGGCACAGAAGCCTTTTGACCTGCAAAGGAAACAAAAATTTTCAACACTTCTGTACCACAGTCAGGAGTCTACTTTTGTGAAACTCCAAAGTCCAAAACGTCGCTTAACACGTCCAAATTTTACAATGCTACGAAACTAACCTGTACTGCCGCTTGACGAAGGTTTTGATGTCTCTTGACCAATAGTAGTGGACTTGTTACCAGAGGTAGAAGCCTTCGCAACTGTACAGGAGAAAATATTAATTTCTTTTGCTAAACATCAAAATCCAAACTTTGACTTTGTAAAAACAAAGTTTGCACTGTTATTTGACTTACATTCGGCTATAGCGTTGGTAGACTTAGCCTTATCACCACCATCAGCAGTAACAGCACCCTCTGTCGACTCCTCACCAGACTTTAATGCCTCCTGACCTGCTAATAATGTATGAAATTCTTCTGTACACATAATTCAAAACCATTTACTAACATGAACAACATTTTTACTTTGAGTTTGCTTACCAGCATTGGTGCTTGACGAAGACTTCGCTTCTCCACCACCCCCCTTCTTCTTCTTCTTGTCTGCCTTCTTAAGTATCTCCTCTGGGTCTAAAGAAAAAACTAAGTTACGTTAAACACATGTGGAAACTTTTGGAAGCCTAAAAATGAATTTGCGTGTTTAAACTTTCTAACCTTTTCCCCGCACCATTTTCATGAACAAAGCGAACGCCTTCTTTGTTGTATCATCTTGAGGCGTGAGCTTGGCTTCTGCCATCAACTTCTTCAATTCATTCATTTGCAACTTTCCGTCGGCTCCCCAAGCTTTATCTACTTCTTCATCTGCCTCGTCAGTTTTCTCTCTTAAAACTTTCTGATTTGCAGCCGCCCGCTTTTGAATGTCCAAAATATGAAGTTCTTCTTTCATATTCCAAATTTGCTTTTGCATAGTGTTGATTCTCGAGCAACGCTGGTTCATTTCAGCATCCCGGCTGGAAATATATTCCTCAAGTTCAACATAAGAAATTTTTGGGAGAAAGGAACCCAACGCTTTCAACTCGGCTTCCTCGTCAAAGTCTTCGACAGGCTCCATCTTTAGGCCATTTACATTTGGAGGATTCAAATCCTGTTGGTTGGAATGAAAACTGATGCGCGGAGCAACTTCAAGCATCTTTTTCATCTGGAACTGAATTTTTGGCTTCATCTCATGCTTGTTAACCTCTTCAGACTGTTCAGAAGGATCAAAGTCGTACATGCAACCTTTCAAAGCCTCATCTAAAATAAAGAAATTGTCGTTTACTTTTAACGAAGGATAAATGTCGACATTAAAACCTCACTACTTACAGTCCTCCATGGGTAGAGGAGCGTCATTTGGACATCTACAATTAGGAAACTGTACTTTAAATTCGTCAGGCAGGGTGATTGGCAAGGCCCAAATTGACCATCCACTCTCTAGAATAGGTCGAGCAAAACGAAGGATTTTTTTGTCCAGCTGCTTCACCTTTGCACTATCGTGCGCATCTTTTGATTCACAAGATAAAATTAAAGTTTGTAACTAAAAGTCTTTATTATGGCACTGTCCTCCTTGTTATTCCTTTGCTTACCAATCAACTTGACAATCAATGCACAGGTTACGTACGTATACTTTTCGTTGACGAAAAGTCGCCCGGTCCTTTCCGACACGTCCTTAGTTTCGACTTTAACTGTTTTAAGGTCAGCATTTGGACACTTTCGCATTTTGTAAAATTTGGTTACCTGCGTGGTTCAAAAGTTAATAATATCAATACTCTAGCAATTTACGTTAATACGGAGGTTAATGTTCTGGTTCCATACTTACCTCTTTCCAATTTTTTGCATAACGTGCTTGCCTGCTAAAATATGCAAGGAGATTCTCAAGCTGCCCCAAATTACTTTCAACCAACATAGCCACAGTTTCAAGATACACAACAGCTTCAGACCCAGTAAACCAGTCCGGTGGTGCATACTGTCGGTTAAACTCCTGTACGATAAAATCCAGGTCGAGTCGCATCTGGCCGTCATACACTATTGTAGCAGCAAGAGATTCTTCACCAGCCTTGGGAACTTTTTTATCCAAAACACATGCACCTGAGGTGTTTTTGGAACCTGAACTCGCACAAGTACCCACGCCAGAGCTTTTCCGTCGTGGCTTCTTAGAAGGATTGACCTCAGACCCAGAGTTAGATCCTGCTACACAAGTATACGCATTTAAACATAGCTAACCTTGAATTGTACGTGCAATGAGAGGTACAAACGTTTTTATTTGAAAAGATTACCATAGGCCTTTCGCTTCTGCACTTTACCACGTTTTGATTCAGAAGTAGGGCGACCACCATCAGAATCACTATCGTCAGAACTAACACGTTTTCCGTCTACGTCCATCGCTTCGGCATTTCTTGAATCTAAAAACAAGAGTATTTTATAGTTATCAAATGTACTATTATATTGACGATTAGAGTACCCTATCCACCAAACCAGTACAGGATTCTATTCAATTAGGTATAGTGTACCACATCAAACAAATTCCTACAGGAAAAAATTTCCAGTGGAAACGTAAGGACAAGTTTACTACTTACAAAACAGCAATTTGTATCAGCAAACTTTGTACGTGTGTGAGCCTTAGAGAGAAAACACCCGCCTTGAATGAGCATTTACAGAATATTTTTCTAATGGATGCGTAATCTAAAACGAAAATTTACAAACCTGCGTTTTGTATCCACAAACTTTGTACGTGTGTACGCCTTAGAGAGAAACTGATAACAGATTGAGTGAACACATGCAGAAAAATTTCTTTAGGAAACGTGAGGACAAGTTGACTACTTACAAAACTGCTCTTTGTATCTGCAAACTTTGTACATTTCTAAGCCTTAGTGAGAAACCAACCACAGCTTGAATGAGCCTTTACAGAATATTTTTCTAACGGATATGTAATCTAAAACGAAAAGTTACAAACCTGCGTTTTGTATCAACAAACTTTGTACGCGTGTACGCCTGAGAATGAACCTAATAACAGATTGAATGCGCACCTACAGTAAAAATTCTCATGGAAACATGAGGGCAAGTTTACTACTTACAAAACTGCTCTTTGTATCAGCAAACTTTGTACACATCTATGCCTTAGGATGAATAAACAACTAGAGGAAATATTCCTCATGGATACTTGGGGTAAAAAGGGACTAAGGAACACTGTGCAAGACTGGAAACTAACAATTTTGAAACACAAACTCGTAGTTTGCACGCACAAAGTTTGCATATTGGATAGACTAAGAGTACAAAAATGTTCTTAGTAGTGTGCTGAGAAAGCCATTACCTTTCGCTGACATATCCGGGTCCGAATCACTACCATCTGTGGCCACCGGCTTAGCACTACGCTTACCTAAACAACACCAACATAGCAAAATGAAAAACGAAGGCTTGCACAAACTTACACTTTTCATTTACAAATTTTGTACACTCACCACTCTTCCCCATTCTGAAACTGACTGACACGTCCACTTAAAGCTGCTGCTTGACTAGCACTGAACTAAGAGTTTTGTTTGCTGGTCGTAGGGAGCTGGTCCTCGCTGGCTTCACAGTTGAACACGACTGACAAACTAAACGGTTTTTCGACTTTTTGTCTCCTCTTTATATACCCTCGAGCTGAGTTGGCCGGCATTCATTGAAAATTAAGCCAAAAACAATTTTTAGTAGCATCCTGGTTGCTTACAAAATTTGAAGATACAAAGTCGCAGTTTGCAGACTTCATAAATTTGTAAACTAAAGCGTCATCGCCTGCAAATATAAAAAGATCGACAAGACTACCCTGCGAAACTTGAAACGTGAATGAAAAGTGTTATAATAAGTACAAATTGTATTGACTCATAATTAACCTACTCGCCTCTTTAACATGAAAATCTGCCAAGGCTTTCCGCAGCCATTTTTTCATCGTTTTACAAATTCAATATGAACATGCGTGCAAATTGTTGTTCATGGCAGTAAATGTTGATGCAAAGAAGAATTTGCTTGTAGTAGATTATGTTTACGAAATCTGTATTTATTGCCCTTTTCGATTACAATACACTCCCTTTTTTTACCGCAAAAATAACCCAACCATTACAAATTTACAAATAAATTTATCATCATCAATCTCACGTTGTTCAAAGTCTAATCACTTTCTTCATCCATTTCCATTTTCTCGTACTGCTCCTCGTCGTCCATGTCTTCTTCTTTTTCGTCTTCGTCGACCTTTTCCTCCTCGTCGACTTCCTCATTCTCTTCTGTCTCCTCTTCACCTTCTTCCTCCACATCTTCGTCAACCTCTTTCTCATCTTCTTTCTCCTCCTCTTCGTCAAATTCCTCCTCATCTTCTTTCTCCTCCTCATGTTCTTTCTCCTCCTCTTCGTCTACCTCAGACTCATCTTCTTTCTCCTCGTCTTCGTCGACCTCAGACTCATCTTCTTTCTCCTCCTCTTCGTCTACCTCAGACTCATCTTCTTTCTCCTCGTCTTCGTCGACCTCAGACTCATCTTCTTTCTCCTCCTCTTCGTCGTCCTCTTCATCGTTGTCACTATTTTCCTCGAATTCTTCATCATCTTCAGCATCATCTGACTCCTCATCATTTTGCTCACCACGAGAAGCCGCTGCGTTTTGGTTAGTAAAATGCTTTATCCCGTACTTACGTCGGCATCTAAGCTGCAACTCCTCCAGAAAATCAGTCTCCTCTTCAGAATCTTTTTCGTCATCTTTCATCTTGGGCCTAACTTGACGTGGCATCCAGAGTTTTGCGATAATATCTCCAATACGTGCCACATTACAAGTGTCATCACCAATATACAAGCCAGAAACAACCGTGCTTTTACCATGTAGTTTCAAAAAGACCCGTACAAGTGGAAAAGACATGTTGTCTTCGCAAAACTCCTCGAGCAGCATACAATTTGGATTGGTTATAACATAAAACTCTGTGGTGCCCCACTGGTGCATGCATTTCCGCTTTGGTCCAATGGTCAACCCGCACCTTCCAAATTGGCGTACTTCATGGCAAGAGTTGCCCTTTCTTTCAATTTCGTTGACGGCATAGTTCCATTCATTTTGTCGCACTAGTTCATTGGATATCTTGTCCCATTTCTCGAGAGCATCCGCGGATAGAGTTTTCTATACAAAAATTTCAAGTCATGACTTCCACCATCTATATTTTAGTGGCAAAAATTACGTTTTTGAGTGACTTTACCTCTTCGCGGCAAAACGGATACAGGACAGCCCACGTTCCACTTTCATTTCTTCGGGCCAGAATCACCTCATTTGCAGACGAATTTTTGTTTTTGTACATATTCCATCCGCGGTTCGAATCCAAGAGTTCACAAACCTCAAAATACGTCTTGACACGGCTTATCTTAATTCCATATACCCGGTACTCACATCCATTGATTTGAGCGTCGCGTTCCATTGTCACAGTATACCGAATATCGCGTTTCTCCAAGTCAAGATCTATAGCACAACGTAAACAAATTAATGGAATAACAGGAATAAACATGCATTTCAAAACTTAACGAGTGCTATTACCCCTCATTGGTATATGCATTTCCGAAAACTCTGCAATTGACTTAAACTGCTGTCGAACGTAGTTGAAGAATTTGTCCTGGATCTCAAGTGGTAACATGAGGACTCGATTGAAAATTTGGTTGATATCCCTCTCAACCGTCTTCGTAAAGTACATAGGGGTGGTTGAACATGCGTTAACCTTTTCAATTTCCAGGCACTGGACCAGCTTCAGAGTTTTTCTATCTTGGCAGATATAGTCAATTCCACGGTCAATCGCGTTCGCACCCGCAGTTGTGCACAAGTCATCCGATAAATGGTCAGTTACTAAGAACGATCCCTCCAAAGATCCATGGCAGATGGCACCCTAAATGCGCAAAAACCGAATAATACGTCAGAATACAAATTTTACACCAAATTTAATCTACAAACTCTTGTTTTGCATCCACAAATTTTGTACCCAGCAGGACGGGCGGCAAGCAGTGACTACAAAAGTTTTTAACACAAAACCCATATTGGGTTTGTATTGACATTTGCATTACGTACCAGCTGTTTCAAGCGCTTGGACACTATGGATATGTAGCGTTCTTCTGCTTCGATTCTCGAGCGTAAAATTACATACTCTGGAGGCACAGCCTGGTTGGAACGATGAGAACGACCTAGCTGCTGAAGGAAATTTTCTGGACCCCACCCGTATTCGAGGGTAATGTGGATGCGTTTCTTTTGATTCAGCGAGTTTCTGTCAGAGTGTAGGGATATTCCTGTGGATGAGCATGTAGAAATTATGGCCACATCAGATGCGCCGTCCCGAAACCTTTTCATAGCTCTGGACACTGCAGGCTTTTTGACAACTTTCCAACGAGTTTCGTCATCCAAATCAGCAATATACATCTTTTTGCGACCAGTCATCTGTACAAACAACACGATAACAAACGGTTATTACTACTTCTTGTTAGCAACGCCGTTAAAAAAAGGTTCCATCTCAACTTCTTACATCAGATACGTCTACATTAGCCCTTGAACATCGCCAAATCAACTCATCCAGGGGATTGATCGGTAAAAACACAAACAGCTCATGATAGAGTCGAGCAAGGCCTTCTTTAGTCACACAGTTGCTAACT
Source organism: Akabosia matsudoensis (assembly GCA_019593645.1). Taxonomy (NCBI): domain Eukaryota; kingdom Metazoa; phylum Arthropoda; class Collembola; order Entomobryomorpha; family Paronellidae; genus Akabosia; species Akabosia matsudoensis. The sequence continues at coordinate 13,760 of VICI01000890.1, forward strand.
TCGTTAAAACTCCAGGATATCTTGTCCGGCATATTCAGCTCCTCAATGTCCAAGAATCCACCAATTGCATTTTCCGGCCATTTCTTAAACACCTCATTAGTTGTAAATTTGGACGCCATTCTAATTCGAGGTTCTTTTCCAGCTGGCAGCTCATTGTCCCAAAGAACATCAAAAACTCGGTCCGCTGCTTTTTCCATCTTGTTTTTCCACTTGCCTATCTTGACAGGTTCTTCCTTGCCCACCACATATGTTTTTGGGCAACCAATTTCTACGTCAAGGTAGCGGAGCAGCGATCTTAAAATATGCCTGCAAATCAGAAGTTGCCAAGTTTGCCTTGATGCTTATAGGCCCATAAAAATATAATGATTAAAGCTTACGCTGCGTTAGAATATGGGATTCCATCCGACCATTGATACTCTTTCATGAACCGCTCAAACATGTTGGCACCAGTATGTTGAATTCCCACAATGCCACATTGTCCCTGAGCCTTAGCCTCGCTAAATAACAAGCGCCGAAATTTAATAATCAGTAATAACAAAGTGCTTGCCACAATTTTGAACCGTATGTATGACCCCTTCTTACATAACAAGCTGGGCAACCCTCTTTACTTTGGAAGACATAATGGCACTACCGAAAAAGTTTTGGCATCCAGCGTAAATCTGAGCTCTTCTAGAGTTGCATACACCTCTTGCTTCCTTCTGGCTGTCGTTTGGTGCCTCCGAAACGTAATTTTCACACAGTGCAGCAGTGTACAGACATACAAGTGTAAACTACAATGAAACAAAAATCGTTAATAACGTTCCTCGTTACCAACAGAATGTGTTTTAACATACCATTTGGGACATTCTCTTGTACAGGAGCTCAAAATACTTGTCCTTTTTTACTCTTTCTACACGCACATCCACATCCTTGAAACTAATGTGCCGAGAAACAAAAAACCCCTTCTGTTTCATCTCCAAAGAAAGAATTTCAAACGCGCCAACACCTCTGCGAATAAAAAAAATTCAGTAATCCCATTTGCTTGAAAGTATAATCCAAAAAATTCCTTACTTGTCAACCATCTTGGTTTTAAACTCTTTGCGAGTCCCATACGGCATGTTCCTACCCCACAAACCAAGGCGATTATACGGCAGCAGATGAGTTATTTCGGATGCACCCGTTGCGGTAGAATACACCACTTTGGCTGATGGACAAATTTGCTGAAGAACCACGACTGCCATACCTCGCATAGACTTGCACACGGGGCTGTACGCGGCCTTAGCGTAATGCGCCTCATCGAAAAATAGCTAAAAAGCATCATAAAAGGGGTTTAAAACTTTTCTTGAATTAACATTTCCATTTTTCAACATCAAATTACCACAGGGTCCTCAATTTCAGACAGCCAAGACTGCAAGTTGCTGGTTTGTAAAATACACTTGAACAAGTTGTAAGTGACCAACAAAACCTGTTCCTTCGCGTGAGTAATAGGTTTTTTGCCTCCTGGTAGATTTTCAATCCTTATTATTTGCAAATTCTTGTTTAGAGCTTTCAATTCATCAGTGGCACCCTTAAAAAGTTTCGCGTTTGCAGTAAACCAAACGACTTTGGTCGATCCGCATTCAATGCTTTCCAAAGCAATTCCAGCAAGCGTCCTCGTCTTGCCCACGCCCGTGCCATCCCCTAGAGAATATTTAGAGCATTAATATCATTACAGGTCAATTAAGCTTGAAAAATGACTATACTTACCCAAATAGAAACCTCTTCGAACTTTCTTGCCGCAACTATTGACAAAAGTTTCCTCAAACGACTGCTGTGCATAGATAATGGCTTCTACTTGAGCTCGAGACAGATGAGAGACGCCATTTGCACGCGGTTGATAAAACCTCTTATCCATCTGTAATGCATACTTCAACTCTGGCGGAGTTACGCTTGCCAACCCCGTTCCTTCAACAAGATGTAGCGTGTGTGCGTCAGAACCACCCACTAAAACGTAAAAAATAAACGAACATATAAAAATGACCCGGCTGGAATTCAAGACTAAATGCAAAATGCAAGTTTGTGATAACAAATTTTGTAACACGCTACGCTGCGCAGTTTTAAAAAACATTACAACTTAAGTAAGCACCTATCATGACAATTACAAAGAATCGATTCTCAACAGCCCACGGACTTTAAATCATCCAAAGTCCAAAGCGACAGTTAACACGAGTAAAATTTGGATTCATCAAAGTCCAACCATACATTGCAAAAGGATTAAAAAATTTCACGTTAAATAATCAGTTGCACGTTACAAACTTAACAAAATGCAAAGTGATACTTAGTGCTTACAAAATTTGTAACACGCAACGATGCATCCCTCGGCAAAAAAGTTAACAAAAAGCAAAATGCAAGTTTGTGCTAACAAATTTTGTAACACGCAACGATGCATCCCTCGGCAAAAAAAAGTTAACAAAAAGCAAAATGCAAGTTTGTGCTAACAAATTTTGTAACACGCTACGCTGCATCCCTCAGAAACAAAAGTTAACAAAAAGCAAAATGCAAGTTTGTGCTAACAAATTTTGTAACACGCTACGCTGCATCCCTCGGAAACAAAAGTTAACAAAAAGCAAAACGCAAGTTTGCACAAACAAATTTTGTAACACGCTATGCTGCGCAGTTTGAAATAACATTACAACTTTAGTATGCACCTATCGTGATTATTACAAAGAATCAAATCTCCAAAGCCCACGAATTGTAAATCATCCAAAGTCCAAAGCGACAGTTAACACGTGTAAAATTTGGATTCATCACAGTCCAACCATAAATTTCAAAAGCATTAAAAGCTTTAAGGCTGAATTATCAGATGCCTTGTGTAAACTTTACAAAAATCAAAGTGGCAGTTTGTACTGACAAATTTTGTAAATTTATAGCAGCTTACTACTGAAATAAAAGTTAACAAAAAGCAAAGTGGCAGTTTGTACTGACAAATTTTGTAAATTTATAGAAGCTTCCTACTGAAATAAAAATTTACAAAGAGCAAAGTGGCAGTTTGTACTGACAAATTTTGTAAAGTTCCAAGCTGCTTTATTCGGAAAATCTTGCTAAAGAGCAAATAAACAGGCTTTGTTATCAAATTTTATAAAATTCGACGCTGCTTTGTTATAGAAAACTTTTGTAAACACAAAGTGCAAGTTTGTGCAAACGTTATTTTGTAAAATAAATAAGCTGCTTGTTGTAAATTATCCAAAGTCCAAAGACACAATTAACAAGTGTTAAGTTTGGATACATATTAGCCCTGCCCAACAAAGTCAGTCGTACAAAATACTTAGGCACATTAATCACCCATCGCACACGCTCGGGGTGTAACGTGCATCATGTATTGAGTGTCAACATGCATCTAAATCCAAAGTTAACATTTGTTACGCATCGTTTTGGAGTGGTCACCCCCCAACTCTGCATTACTCATAAAATGCTCGAATCAAACAAGGCTGGCTGCTGACAATTGTCCAAAGTCCAAATAGACGCTTAACATGTGTAAAATTTGGACCTCTCATTGCCCTACCATATGATGTAACCGGGATTGAAAGACTTTTAGTTCCTTGCCGGCATACAGGATCATGGATGGAGCATCACGAGGTACATGAATTAAATAGCGTGATGCAGTGTAATCCAAAGTTTACACTTGTTAAGCATCGCTTTGGATATTACACTCTCCAATGCTGCTAAGCACCAAAACTTATCACCTCTCCCATGACTAGCTGATCGTAATAGTCCAAAGTCCAAATAGAGGCTTAACACGTGTTAACTTTGGATAAATGTAAGCCCCAATTACCTTGATATTGATTATGCAATGGGAATTAACCTGCAAGTGTCATTTTATGCCTTACAAACCAATCAGTCTTGCATTAACACATAAATGGAGCAACTTTTGCCAAACAGACTTTACCAGTGTAAAATTTCATTTTGTACCAATATTCTTTGCAAAATGCAAACAAGTTTATAAAATTTCTAAGCACCACGTTATGCAATCAGACTCTACGTAGGAAATAACAAAACACAACTCAAGGATACAAATTAACTAAAAAAAGTAAAAAGGTCTACCGGGTGGTGTACAATTTCAAAAATTACAAAATACCACTTTGTACATACAAACTTTGTAACATGGGAAGAGCTGGTCGGTGAACAGTTACTTAACAAGTTACTACGGAAAACACAATGATTTGCTCTGCGAATACTAACTTCTATCATACAAAGTGCCAAATTGTGCAAGCAAAGTTTGTAAATCGATATATGACTGCAATCTACAAAAACCTACTTTTAGTAATAATTTCCAAAGTAAAACAGCCTTTGTGCCTGCAAATCTTGCAAATAGAGGAGCTGCTCTGTGAAACTAAATTGTACCAAATACAAAGCGCTAATTTGTACAAACAAACTTTGTAAACTAGTAACAGATGCTTTGAGCAAGTGTAAAAAAGAGTCTTACCATTCCTTGGTTTATAGTCTGAGAAAACTGGCGTTGTTTCGGAAAAAAAATCCCATTCAGGGTTCCATAGACTCCTACCCGTTGGCTTCCATCCAGCCATTTCCGGGCTGCTACGAGGGTCTTCTTCCTCAGCACGTGACATACTCCCCAACTCTGCTTAACACGGCTCACTATAACTTCACAAATTCCGTCTAATGGTAATACCACTAATATTGTGCAAGAGGGTCCTAAAATGAACTGGTCCGAGCTATAAATGTGTCTCTATTTATACCCCCGAGCTGATTTGTCATGAAATATGCAGCATTCAAGCTGTTTCCCGAAGTCTACGATAACAAACTTTGTAAGTTCAAACTCGCAGTTTGTATTTTGTAAAGTCAAGTAAAAAAAATTGCAATTTCTCTCTGAAGAACCGAATGCTGAGATGTTTGCATTCCCTAAGAAATATAGTCATTCAATGCTATGCTAGGAACTATGCTACTTTCATCAGACTTTGTGCGGAAATGTCAAAAGCGCTATGCTGTAAATGATGATTTAACTTTTGCATAAATTGAAATTGAACATTTTATTTCAAACTATTTCATCCCTCTGTAAATGTAACACTGAATAAAATCATAAAGAGCACGACAATTTTGCACAAATTAAAGCGTTGTTTTCACAAAACCATTGAACATATATTTTTTATCTTTTCAATCTCGTTCGTTTCTGCGGTATCCGATGATTTTACACAAATGGTCCAGTTGTTCTTCGTTAACCTGAGCCTTATTCTCGCGCAGAACTTCATACACCCGTTCTATGTTATTATCCAAATATTTGACACGATCCAAAGTCGCAGCTAAATCAATTTTGTCTGCATAAGTGCCGTTCTGAAAAAAAGTAAATACGAAACCAATGTTATTTTCATACATTTACTTACAACGTAATTTCTAACTGTATAAAAGAAATATTAGATCCTTACATATTTTTCGGCCACAAAATCCAAAAACTGGATCAAGTTCATGTCTTTTTTGAATGCAATTGGCGCCAAACGAAACATGAACAAATTCAACACCCAGCACCTGACAAGCTCCTCATTTCGTTTTGCAGCCTTTTCAATCTTTTTTTTATTGGATATAGCCCGGACGCGTGACTCTGCCTGCTCCAAACCAATTCTATCCAGGTACTCCAGCATTGTTTCCAGATAGACAAGTCGGTAGGCGTCATCTATTATACTCTCAGGAACTTTGCCATTAATCAACATTTCCTTGTAAACGGCTGTAGCGCTCTTTTCTACCCCACAAGTGTTCCGCTTCGGATCGGTTTGTCCTTCCTTGGGTTCTCGATGACCTTTATTATTTCCTCTTTTTTCATCAGGCCCCTCTTCCTCTCCACCCTGCTCAGAATCTTCCTCCGCTCCACCCTGCTCGGAACCTTCCTCCGCTCCACCCTGCTCGGAACCCTCCTCCACTCCACCCTGCTGAGAATCTTCCTCCGCTCCACCCTGCTCGGAACCTTCCTCCATTCCACCCTGCTCAGAATCTTCCTCCGCTCCACCCTGCTCGGAATTTTTCTCAACACCACCCCCCTCGGATTTTTCCTCCACTCCACCCTTCTCGGAACCTTCTTCCATTCCACTCTGCTCGGTACCTTCCTCCGCTCCACCCTGCTCGGAATTTTTCTCAACACCACCCCCCTCGGATTTTTCCTCCACTCCACCCTTCTCGGAACCTTCCTCCATTCCACTCTGCTCGGTACCTTCCTCCAATCCAGCATGACGAGATTCTTCCTCAAGCTCGTCTCCATCTAGAGCTTTCTTCTCTTCTTCAGCGTTCTCCTCGGACCGTTGATCATCACCATCTTCATCGTGACATTGCCCTCCGGTATTTTGACCATGGCCTTCCCCTCGTTCACCTTTTCCAACGTTTTTCTCCACAGTGGTCTTTCTAGGGTTCTCATCTACTACATCTTTTTCGCAACATTGCACTGTGACCTCTTGATTGGTTTTTTCTTCATTCTTTTCTTCAATGTTTTCTTCATCCCCAGCACCACCACTTTTTTCTTCGTCCGAAGCATGCTCATCGTCGCCTCCATTGACCCAATCCTCGCAATCACTCAGATTCTCCATAACAATGTATCGTGAGGTGTTGAATGCCCTTCGAGGGACTCTGCCTTTCTTCCTGAATTCCAGGTTTTGTACGAGCTCGTAAATGCAGTCCGGTTCATAAATATGGCAGGGGAACACCAGAAACCGGGAACGATTGTATTCGTCGTCTTGCGACTTGATCACCACCGTGTGTTTGGTTATGTCAGACTCATTCTTTAAAACTTTCCCTCCATATACCTGAACACATAAACTTCCATGAATTATCACTGCTAAGAAGGCACGAATGACATATTAAACACTGTAAGACTAGTTACCGTGACAAAGTACTCGTGGGCTATTGCGTACGCCCCATCTCTCCAATTGCCACTCTGTCTCAATACATGAAATGTCAAGCCAGCAAACATTGGTGTCGGAAGTTTCCAGCCCAAAACATCACATGAGAGTGCTCCGGGTGAGCTGTTTGCAAACTCCAGCGGAATTGAAATATCCAGCTGTAAAACATCATGCACATGTTTGTTATTTTCGGTTATTTCCAACCATTATGTATAGATAAAATGCGCTTGAACGTCTCTTACAGATAAAATGTGTCTATCCTGCTGACTTTTGAAGCGTTTGCTGCTGCCTGGTTTTGCATCCACTGCACGAGAATCCCGTTTGCTGGCATTGTGGCTGATCAAAATCACATCAGAGTCACTTGAATGTGTCGATGAGGACGATTGGGAAGCCCCTACCAAGTCAACAACAACTGGTAAAGTGGAAACATTAACAGCTTGGCCCGTTTCCGAGGGATCATCACGTAGGAATTTTATGCCCAGTTTCCTCTCGCGCTTGGAACACAAGTTACGCAGACGTATTGTGAAAACAGAAAACTTTTCTTCGGTGGTCAAGCCCTTTTTCCATCCCAGCATTTCTTTTGGAGCAGCTGAAACCTTGCACAAACGGTTAAGCCTCCCATCAACCATTGAAATCCATTGCCGACGGAGCAAGTCAACGGGAATAGTTTTTTTCTATTGTAAATCACAAATTAAACATACATGTTCGGTTTACAAAGTACAACTTTGCATTTACAAACTTTATTTACAACTAGTGCTTACCCGTTTGTCCTTCAACTCGTCACGAAGAGCTTCCCATTGCCCCATGTCATTCAAATCAATACGTTCTTGCGCGAACCAAAAGTCCACGGCCACGCGCACGTCGTTGTCACACAGCATAGTATCTATTGTCAACACTTCACGCTCACCGTCTCCCTTAGCACAGAGCCCGTTTTTTTTTGATTTTACTACTCTCATGTTGTAATGCTAACCTTAGCACACTGGCACCACCACTGCACAAAATGGGATTGTTGAATTTTAAGAACAAGGACACGGACAAAAACTTGACTATTTCAAGTAAATTTAACCGATGAAGCCGATTTCCTTATATACCCTACGATTTTGGGCATGTATGCCTGGGATGCGATGCTTATTCGACTCTTGCTGCACATGTGCCTGGCTTAAAAACTTTGTGTTGCCAAAGTAAAACTTTGCAAAAGAATTTGTTCTAATAACTCAGTTTGAAATGTATTTTCCATGACCTTTAGATTTATTTTTTATTTAATTCACATTTTAAAGCATTTGCTAGGCAATCTAGCCTCCAACATACAATCATTGTTACAAAATTCTAAAATAAAGTTGATCTATACGGTACATTAAGAATGTTTTCGAGTTCATACAAGTACAAATTTAACGAATTGAAAGGCGCATAAAAAAGTCAAGTCTACTAATCCATTTAAGAGTAAGTCATTCGAGCAATTCGGCACTGGCGTAACTAACCAATTTTTCGAGAAATCGCTCATTAATTTAAATTACATTGGCATATGCTATACTTGCGGCTATCTAGGCAAATAGTTACTTGTCCTTAACCAACCCCCGCATGAGCGTCTTAAACAAGTCGGATGATTCGTCATCATCGCCGTCACTTTCTTCAACGTCACTTTCTTCACTTGATGGTCCCGATTCTGTCTCTACGACATTGGCTTCATCTTCGCTCCCATTCTTATTCTCGACCCCTGCCCCAGAGTTGTCCTCAGTCGTATCCATGCATTCATCCCTGTCTCCGTCAGGGGTCACGGTCTCATCGTCTTCCATCCCAATTTCGCCGTCATCCCCCCGCTCAACCTCCATTCCAATCTGATTGTCAATCTCCTCCACGTTCTTTGGACTTTCAGGCACACTGTCGTTGCCAGCCTGTGCAATGGGTTCGTCTACAATTCTTAGCTGGTATTGGGTTAAATTTTCGCCAGCCTGTTCCGTAACGGACGTAGTAACCACTACTTCGGTTTCCATGGGGGCATCATAATCGCTGTCATTGTCATTGTTGGAAGCCTTGGTAACCATAGGCAATAAGCTGTCCAACCTATTCTCGAATTCTGCTCTTTCTTCTTCATCGGTATCTAAATGACAGAAAATATTATACAAGCTTTATTCTTGTTACAATTTGATAAATAAATGAAACAAAAGATTTACCCGACAGTTGAGGCCCGCTTTTCATCTCTTTTTTAGCTGCTGTTGTCCCATCCATCTCTTCACTAGCTGCATTTGTGCCATCGTCAACGCAATAATTTCCAAGCTCATCTTCGATCGCCTTTGCCGTTGCGTCATAGTCAATTTCGGGCATTTTTGCCTTTGCTGGCTTCTTTCTTTGCGCTCGCTTTTTTTGCTGCTGAGCTGCTGCTGCCTTCTTCCGTTCAAACTCGCGCTTCTCCTCCTCCTTTCGTTTTTCGTAATTTGCCAACCCTCTCTCTAAAAAATCCATATTTTCCCACCGACCAGGATGATCACAAAACTTGTTAGCAAACGTTTCGGGATAGTTATCATGGGCAAGTTTTCTTAGCCAGCGTGGCCAATTTGCTGGGTGCGGATTCAGACAGCTAGGTATACGCTTTGGGGAATGAAACTCACCATGAGCGGATCCGTAAGAAATTTCGTCTGAAGCGTCCGCCTTCTTCCTCCTCTTTGGTGGAGCCGTAGTCGCTTTACGCTTCCTCTTGCCCAGTTTTTGATTTTTAAGAATCTGAGCTTTAGCCTTCAGCTCTTCTTTTGTGCCGAGGGTCCCCAAAGCGTTTACTTCTACAAAAGAAACGTATGTACATATATAACATACCCGAACCATAAAAGGTTGACGTGTGAAAAACTTACCCTCCCGAACTTCTTTTAACTTTTCGAACCATGCGCGCTGTTTATAGCCTCGCCCAGTAATGTCCTCACACAGCAAATCAATCATTCGCCTGGTGAGCTCTTCGCCCTTTTCTTCGTTTCCAAGAATGCTCTTCAAGTTATCCATGGACCGCTCGACTGATTCAACTGACGTGAGCTTACTCTTAGCTCTGTCTTCTTCAATGACTCGATACCAAAGATCTTCTCTTGCATCCTTCAAACCCCTCTCATGGTAGTGAACTTCCGACATTAGATGAGCAATTTTATGTTGACGAAACCATTGGTATTTTCGAAGTTGGCCAGCGGTATAATGTGTAATCAGTCCGTCAACTTTACACGCAAAATCCTCTTCCTCGGCGTCATAAGGCTTTAACATTACCTCTCGCACTTTCGACATGTCATAGGGTAACTCCGGATTAACCAAGGGCTTCGGGTCACCAACATAGTCTTGAGGTCGTGGCGTAGAAATCTTGTTCGCGAGGAGTGCCTTCTTTGCACTTTGCTTCGTTCCGAACATCCGAGCTAATAATCAAACAAAGCACATATGATGAAACTATGCACCAAGTTATTTTTTTATGCATGTGCAACTACCTTGCTCTTCTTTAAGGTTCACACCAGACATCGTCAAAATATCATTGAATTGATCTATGGGAGAAAAAAACGTTACTTAGAAGTGCACTTTCCGAGCAAACTAATAAGGAATTCATTTTGGTTGCTTACCCTCTTCCTCATTTTTTTTAGGCTTTTTAGCCACAGATTTCCGTTGGGGTTTCTTCTTCTCTGCTGGTGCCTGGGTGCTAGAGCTGGCAACTTGCATATCAACTGAAACAACTGATAAAGTTTAATAACTTCCAAATCAGTACTTAACAATTTTGTATCTCACTATATATGATTCTATTACCTCCGTCTTTTACACCGGTTATAACCGGTTTCAATGGAACTATAAAAATGAACAAACACTAAATAAAATCATCAATTCATTTTACTTGTTTACTCTAGGTTGCTTTCTTCTCACCTGTCTTCCGCTCGTCAACGTTGTCTCCTCTTGCCTTTGCAAATATGTCGCATTCCACCAGCTTCGCCTCTGGTGTTCCCTGCTTTTGCCCCTTGGAAGAATTGGCAGCTAATACAGGCTTGACAGCTGCACCATTACCTATTTTTCCAACAAACATAGAATACGATATTACGCCCATAGTAAGCACCCAAGTTAACAAAAACACAGTATATATTATGCCAAGCCCACGGATTTTAAATCATCCAAAGTCCAAAGTGACAGTTTACACGTGTAAAATTTGGATTGATAAAAGTCCAACATACATTTGTCAAAGAAGAAAGTTTTCGTTCAGCCAGGCGCTAGAGTAATTGCTGCAAAATAAACCTAATGCAAAGTGCCAGTTTGTGCTAACAAAATTTGAAAATTGTGACGCTGCTGCCTTCGAAAGGAAAACCTAAGCAAATGCAAAGTGCCATTTTGTGCTAACAAAATTTGTAAATCGCAAGGCTGTTTCATTCCAAAATAAAATTAACAAACAGCAAAATGTAAGTTTGCGCAAACAAATTTTGTAAAAGACAGTGTTGGTAACCCAAAACGAATTATATAAATATCAAAATGTCAACTTCGCCACGCCTGCATGTTGTAAATTATCCAAAGTCCAAATAGGCAGTTAACAAGTGTTAAATTTGGATACGTCAAAGCCCTATTATCATATCTAACCACCCTCCAAGATTCTTGTGCTAGATGATAGGATGCATGTTGTTAATTATCCAAAGTCCAAATAGACATTTAACACGTGTTAAATTTGGATATAAAATCTATCCGTCATATATCTGCTACAAGCCCACGACAGCGACCAACACACATGTCCTGTCATGTTTTGCTCACATGGGGCAACACAAACTGCAAGTATCAAAGGACATGCTTCATTTATATCCAAAGTTAACACTTGTTAAGCAACGTTTTGGATTACTCATCTACCACTGACGACAACAGCACATGATCAATTCTGCCATGGCTACTCGTTTGTAACTGTCCAAAGTCCAAAGTGATAGTTAACACGTGTAAAATTTGGATTAATCAAATTCAGCCATACATTTGGCACGTATTTGAATTCCTTAACTAGACGCTTCGCTACTTGTTGCAAACTTAACCAAATGCAAAGTGCTAGTTTGCGCAAACAAAATTTGTAAAACACAGCGCTGCTTCCTTCGAAAAAAAATTATTTAAAAGCAAAATGCCACTTTGTACTTACAAAATTTGTAAAATTTAACGCTGCTTCCTTTGAAAAAAATTAACAAAAAGCAAAATGCCACTTTGTACTTACAATATTTATAAAATTTTTCGCTGCTTCCTTTGAAAAAAATTAACAAAAAGCAAAATGCCACTTTGTACTAACTAAATTTGTAAATTGCAACGCTGCTTCCTTCGCTAGTAACTGACAAAATGCAAAATGCCACTTTGTAGTAACAAAATTTGTAAAACTCAAAGCTGCCTCATACTAACAAACTTTTTTAAAGCAAAGTACCAGTTTGTGCTAACACGTTTTGCCAGATACAGTTTTGTAACCCCTAAACAAACTATACAAATATACATTTGTCAACTCTGCCGCGCCTGCATGTTGTTTATTATACAAAGTCCAAATAGACAGTTAACACGTGGAAACTTGGATACATTTAAGCCTCAACATACAATCCACTAATCTGTATTTCAGCATTATGCCTGAGGGCGTTCAATAATCAAGTTTGAAAACACAAAATGGGAGTTTGTATCTACAAACTTTGTTTGCTAAGCAAGGAAACGAAAGGAAATTGTTGTTCACGGTGTAGGATATTATTCGAAATTTTAATACGTAATGTTGATGAAACAAATAATTTCTACTTCAAATAAAGTTTTCTCACCTTCTTTTGATAATTTTTTTTCGGCATTGCCGACCCGGGTCCCGGTGCCTCCCTCCTTGTGTGCATCCTTCTCTTCTACAAATCACAAAATACAAGTTTGTAGCTGAAAACTTTGTTAACAGCCCACAAGAAGCACTAGCAACCACTCAATAAAAATATCTTACTTGTGTTCTTCTCCATGTTACAGCGCGAGATGACTAGACACAAAATCACTGGTTAACTACGAAGCTGTTTGGTTCAAAGCACGTTGTGAACGCTGAAAACTTCATTTTACACTGCTACTTCCGACAAAATCGGGCCCGCTATATATACCCCTGGCAAATTTCATGAAAACAGGCCAATTATCACGTCATTTTTTAAACTGGTTTGAATACCAAGACATGCAAACTTTGTAAGCACAAACTTCAACTTTGTATATTTTACTTGACATTACAAGAAGATGGCAAATTTCAAAGAGATAGGTGTCAGGCAGCCTTAATGTGCATTAGACAAGCAGTTCAGTTTTACAACAACCTAGTTGTTTAGCTGTCCATTTCTTGGCATACAAGTATTAACACCACTGATGTGATGGTATGGTATAATTTTGTGTGAAAATCTGATTAAAAATTATTACTAATGCTTCCTTTGAAAACTTATGAACAACTTACTGCCAAGCCATTTGTTCGTCCTTTACTCATTCTGCTTCGCATTAGCACCATATCATTAGATTTTCAAGCTGCAAAGAGGTAAAGAATTTGCAGAACGAAAGTTTCTTAGCTGAATTGTGCAAAAGTATGATATTAAAATCTCGATATAATTGCCATCGTTGTAGTAGCTTTTCGTTATTATATTGCCAAACAATTCGCCGCATTTCAGTGTACCTCTTTATAATCGATCGTTTTAAGATTTTCGTCGCTATGATTGCCCTGCCTTACAAAACGCATGATTATACATTCATTAGAATTTTCTGCAACTAGATTCCGGTCTTACTCAAAAATCATTGCAGCAGCCAAACCAAACTACAAGGCTTGCGAAATGACATCGCTTGCACACGAAATTTCGTATACTTTGCAGGTCTTTGACGCCGAAAACTTGTCAAGTCTCTTTATAGTATCCAGTACATTTATTGACAAAGAATTATTATGGTACTTATGATTACTCACTTTAAAATCTCCATCACATACTTTCCCTTGAGGAAGCAGCTTTAACGAGATTTCACTGAACGAAACGAACTTGCAAACTTTGAATTTACAAAATTGATTTGCATAAGAGAATGCTTACTTGCAACCCATGGAAATCATACATATTCAAACATTCAGATGGAGCCTCAACATTTAATTAACTAAGCTATAAAAAGCTTTCAGCTTACAAATTTTGTATTTGCGTTTTGAATGCATTTCCTAATTTTTTAAGAAATTTCTTATACACTTTCAGTCAGACCGTCTACGATTTATAAATTTACCAACGAGTTGTATCCACAAACTTGGTATGAATGCAGCACACATCGCTTTGAATGGTATTAGGAAAATATTTTTTAAAATTTAGAATAACAAAGGAAATATATAAAGAAGAATCCAAATTTCTACTTACAAATTACAGTTTTGCATTAATTAGTAATCATTTTGACTGTGTAACATCTAGTTTCATACACAAAGGCAGCACAAACCACCATCAAGACTGCAAATGGGCCAGCCTACGACGTGTTCCTTCCTTTTCTTATTTGTCTCTTTATCCCATTAGTATCACAATATACAAAGTATAACTTTGTGGTCACAAACTTTGTAAGGCTTACTACTTAGCTGCATAGGTAAGGAGACTTGCAAAGGTATCCACCAAGCCACCTCTGAACGCTCTCCTTGTTTTTCAAGTTTGTTATCTTTTGCCATTCGTATATCCATTTACAAAATACAACTTTGTGGTCACAAACTTTGTAAGACCTGCTACGTAGCCAGATAGACATGGAGATCCGCAAACGTATCCACCAAACATCCAGTCGACGCGTTCCTTGTGTGTTTCTTTTCAGTATGAGTACCCGAACTTAACAAAAGAAACCCGCGATTTGTTGTAGCAAATTTGGTAAATTCAAGGTTTTAACACGTACTCTTTTGTAACTCCTTTTAAAATGACCCGCGGTTTTCAAGTTCAACTCGAAGCATCCAGCGGTTGTCAAGTTCAACTCGAAACGTCACGTGGTTTTCAAGCACAACTCGAAACACTCAACGGTTTTCAAGCACAACTCGAAACGTCACGTGGTTTTCAAGCACAACTCGACACACCC
>VICI01000891.1:0-28570 GCA_019593645.1 Akabosia matsudoensis
AGGAATTGCTTACCGTAGGATCCAATTTGTCTTGTGGCCTTGCCACATCACAAAACTCCTCATTTGTGGAAGTGGCAATCTTCCAACCTTTCACATTTTCGTTTGCAACGAATCTCAGTGATATAAAGTATCGTCGAAGCAAGACTATCCTTTTAAATCATACAAAAAATAAATACCTCTATGCACCAGTACGAGTACGTTCGTGTCTTCATTTACAAGAGAGTCCTAAATATCGTAACTTCGCACCAAATCCAATAATATCTGTCCTCAATTCAAGTAGTAATGGATAGTCGAAAGCATGGAGTATTTTTATGCATATGCAGCTATTAAAAAATTTGTACGTACGTACAATTTACAAATTTTTGCAATTTGTTTAAATCCATAGGGCTCAAATTTGAATGCACTGAGCAATTAAAATGAACTCGATTGTAAATTGTTTCTTCCATTTTTAATGCCATATAAAACCTGAATCAAATTTGAAATGATACTACCGCTAAAAACGGCCAGATTTTCAATCATAAAACCCAACATTCTTCATGAAAATCTCTAGGTTTGAATCCTAAAGGAGAAATCAAAATATCAACAATTCACTCGAAGTAAAGACGAACAGCGAATACCTGACGTATGCGATTCAAAACAGATGTAATGAAAACTAGTAAATGGAGAGGGTTATAACTAACATAACAGAGGGTTACTGCATAGATAGTTTCAAGGCGTTCTGTAACACTGCACATGCAAATACAATAATGTATTTCATTCATGTTTTTGAAATTGCTATGAAGAGACGAAAAACGTCGCTGTTTTTTAAAGTATCTCCTCCATTCACCATTGCTGCAGGCCAAACAGAGTCATACTTTGTAGCACTATCATCCTAATGTAGTTTGCACGAGTTTCTTTCCGCAAGCTTTCTTTCATCCATAAAAAATACTCTTTTTCGCTAAAATTAGATATTAAATAGTTTGCTTCTGTTTGATACTAACTTCGGATCGTACACCAGTCCGATACTCTTATTGTACAAGCTTCTCAAGATGTTTTTCCTTGCACAGGAATAGAAGAGAAGCTCGCATAAAGGCGTCCCCAGCTTTGCCTTATGCATATTTATACTTGCATAAAACAGGGCCATTAAGGCTCAAAAAGGCTTCAGAGTTGTATATTAAAAACAAACTACTGAAATGAATGAGCCCGTTCCCCGTGCAATAAAAATGTGAACTCAAACATTCACTGTTTTGTTGAATCTTGAGCACTGCTCCAAACGCATAGGTGCTCAACAAGGTCCACACAACAAATGCACCAAACGAGAGCTACAATTTTCTTGTATATCGTTAAACCTGAATAAACTGCGATTCTAGAGAGGAAAAATGCTGCCTGACTTATGGACAATTTCCTTTTTCCATTTCCAGTCACTCAGAACAAGAATTGTCTGTCGCTTGCATTTGCAATGAAAAAAAATAGTGGTCACTAACAAACCCTTCCAAGGACGGAAATACTTTGCCTTGTTTAACAAATAACTTCAAAAGAAATGTTTAACCAAGGGCCCCATAAATAATCTGTGAAAACTATACAAACTACCTTGGAGGTAGTAAAGGAGACGAAAAGATTTAATAACTCTTTGATTTCCAAGCGCATATTTTACCCTCGTTTTTTCGAAACAATTTCCAACTCATACGCAATTATGCAGATGCATTCTGCTGCCGAACACTCCCTAAGCATATTTCACGATCCGGCCGATTTTTAAAATGATGCAGCTGAAATGTTAGATGTTTTTTGTTAAAATTTATGGAACTTTACAACTTTGCATAAATCACTACTGCTGCTTCTTAAAAGACGCGTGAAATCGTAAGCATTAGTTGTCAGTCGTCAGTTCCACAACGTATAATATAGTCATTAAACTTCTGAATATACTCTTTTATTTTCGAACCATTCATGTCGGACTTTGTCTTGAATATCATTCAACAGAACTGTATCTACCACTTAAGCACAATTTACCTCTTACAATAGTGTTAAATGGATTAAAGTACATTTCACTGAACTCTATTGTCAAATTTCTTCACGTGGTTACTCACTATTCTGTTGCTGTAAAAGTGGCTGGGGAGTAAAGAAAACGTCAAAATTAAGCAGTTAGTTTAGCTTTCATCAGTAAATGATAACGAGGCCAGGGGTGGGTCGGTTTGAGATTTACGAATCCATTGTGTAGGCGACGAATAGGGGAGCAATAGAGCACAAAGAAATGAAACAAAAATATGACACTTTTGTAAAACTTATGTAGTTATAGCCTCATTTTTGCGATAATGATAACCTACTGATAACTTTGAAACACTTTTGTACAATAGGAAACAAATGGCGTCGGTGGACAGGGAGCGAGTATCATTCAACGAAAAGTCTGACGAGGCTTCTTCTATACTTTTACTGTGTATGATAAAAGTTGTCGGCTATGCTTCATAGGTTGTTTGCCAGAGCTGATTGTTGTTTGAACTCTCTGGTTTTTGCGGAGGCGCCCCAAAACAAACAAACGCGCGTCATATTGATGATGATAACAATTCATGAATACCATGATTATGTAATGTTTTGTTGGATCATGATTGCCAATGTGGTACTTGCAGGACTGCAAAAAGAAATTAACAGGCAGAGAAAGGGAGAGAGAAAAAAAATACGTCTATAAATTTTCTTTTCCGATGACGTTTTTAATGCAAATGTAAGACATGCTTCACACGAAGAGTGAAGATTACGGCGGTGACAGAGTCAGCGTACTCTTGACTTTTCCACCTCGTTTCACCACATCATCGTCTACATCATCCTCCTCAGTCACTTAAGAATGTAATCCTTTTTGGCAGATACAAAACTGACGCTTTTGTCGTATTACTGTAAAGGAGTAAGTTGTTCCTCGATTCAAAAAAGTAGAAAATCACACAAACTGGCGCAATAAAATGAGCTTTACGATGTTAGCGTAATGAGTTCCTCAATCGTCGCATTTTTTCCTTACGATGACAGGTTTGCAGAGAATGCTACTATCATTTTAGTCAAGCTTTTTTCAGCTTGGACAACAAAACAATGCTTCTCGGGCTCATGAATGGGAAGAAATGGAAATATTTCGGAGCCGAAGGTCGATGATTCCTTTCCATGTTAGCACAATTCTACATGATAAGTTCACTTGCAACAGTTCCAGTCTTTACCTAGGGTTATCTTGATTTTGTATACTGTTATCCTATGAAATTCCTTAAAGACACGCAATAAATCTTCAGTAGTATCCAAGCTGAATGATACTGCACAACTCCAAGAAAAGTTTACATATCGAGTCCACTTTATCCCTCAGGAGTAGCGATGAATATTTGTCATTCAAGCTTATAACCCACATTCCGTGCTTATTATTTGTTCCTCAGTCAGAAAATCATAACTGTCACTCCACTGTCACTATTAGAAGGTTCCTATCGTCAACACCTACGACATGTATGGAATGAAAAACACAATGTTGCTGATTTCTTTCGTGTTGTATTGTTCCCTATGTTCGCGTCTCCGCACTGAAGTTTTGCTGCTGGTCCAATGCTCGGCAACCACATATTTGTCAACAAACATAGTTCCTTCCTTTGTTCTTTCGCTTGACGGAGGAGCGCACTATTTTTTCTTCTCCCTCGTGAGTCGGTGATTCTATCTCGAAAGGAAAGGAGGAGATCAAGAAACAAATAGATGCAATGCCAGTGAACAAGATGAATGAATGCAGAGGCAGAGAGTGTTTAGGAACCTCTTGGAACGGGTATATTCGTCATTTTATTTCATATCTTCAAAGGACTTTTAGGTTACCGCACGGGAGCGTCTCCGGGGCCGTGTGCGAAAGAGATCGAGTCTTTCTGGAAACTGGACGGATCATGGGTTGGTGCTAGGAAGCTGATGATGCTGCTGAGACTGATGAAGATGATGCGGCTTTATGCTGGTGAACCGTGACTAGTGCGTTATGCTAACCAGGGAGTTTCACTTTGAAAACAAGTTGAACATAATACTATGTCGGCGTGTTTCTGTTGTGCCGAAAAAGAGATGCAGCAAATGTACTTCTTTTAGTCATAGTAGCAGTGGTGGCCCTTCCAATTACTGGGATAAAAACTGTAGTGACTGTGCTAGAGGTGGTATATGATATACAGTGAGGAGCTTGCTGTTCAAAATATTCATGGTGACGGTTTACTTGACTATTACCACAGCAAATTTTCCTGATTCGACCATATCGGAATCAGATTTTTTCCTTTTTTTAATTGAAGCATACACTTATGTGCAGCCGCCAGTTAAGCTTACCAAACCGACCATCACAATGTTAGAAAGTAAAGTCTGAAGAATAGCTATCAATTGTTAAAATATCTCAGATTGAACTCCGATATCCAGCAGTGCCATTAAAGTAGCATCGAAGAAAACTAATATTCAACTATCTCTAAGCATAACATGTATCGGAATCAGACTACCCAAGAAGCAGTCGTCTACAAACTTCTAAACAATACATGCAAAAAACCTGAACGGCCATGGGAACTTTTTTCTCCCTATGAACAAAAGCTTCCTCAAGTTTTCCATCGAATTCCATATAAAGGCGTAACCAAACTTGCAGTAAAATATTGTAGTTCCTTTGCACTAGAATCGTAGTATTTAGTCAGTGACAATACCACTTTCACTTGTCTTTGAAACTGGCTCTTATGTTGGCAGTCCAACTTGAGTCCTACTTCCATTTGCAGAGGAAAAAAGACAGAATAGAGCAACGTTAGTATATGCTCACTGCTCACCCAAGAAGCTGCCAAATGCTACCACTAGCAATAGAAACTAGAAGAGAAGAAAACGCGGCTATCTCCTCTCGAGAAAAGAACAGTATTAAATATACTATTTTTTCGGTTTCGTTTTCATTAGTTCTGGATTTATGTTGTTGATATGCCACTTCCGTGCAAAAAAAGTCTAGGCGTCCCTCTGAGGGAAAGTCTTAGTATTGTGTTCCCATGTGTGCTTGTGTACTTATTTTTTAAAGGGTATATTGCCAGCCAAGTAACAGTTTTCAACAATTTTTTTCTTCTCCTTTTCACTACCGTCCATCCAACAGCGATAGCCGAAAATAAGATGAACCACTGGCTTGTGTTGTACAGTTACTAGTAAAATAGAGAATAAAAGGGGTTTGGAGGGAGATGGTGTACAAAAACAACCATGAAAAGTACAACTATAAAAGCCATTTATAATGGAAAGTGGTCGCATACGTACAATAAGATACAGAGAAAGTGTATTGAATATGCTAACAGCAGATACAATCATAATAAGCAAGTAATAACACAAATAAAAGAAAATTGTGTTGAGAAGAATGATATCTACGTATTTTAATGTTCCTTTAGACTGACTCCCACGGGCTCAGAATAATACATGCATTCCAAATTTTGCGGAGTAAGTGTAGATTTTACGAGTGGAAACATGAAGCGCAACATATTTTTTTTCCCTGCAACAACACAATATCACGTGATGAACCTAGCCAAGCAGCTTGTGTGGGCAAACATAGCCCATAGTGAGTAGGTACGATCTTCTTAGCTTTGAAAAAAAGTGGATAAAAGACGACAATGCGTTGGCGTTCTGAAGGCAGTAATACTGACTCATATGCTTATTAATATGGCTGATGCTTTTGAAAGTTAAAAGTTCGAAAATCACTTTTTTTCATAAATATGGCTGCATGAGGCCAGCTTGAAGAGTGATGCCAGCCAAGTTAATATCTGGCCCATTTAAAAGGTTACTCAAGTTGTACTTACATTTGATAGTAAATTGTAGCTGATAATGTTAATAAATGACGACGTTGGTTCCTTTTCACATTTTATAACGATAAGCTGTTGTGTTTTTAAAGGAAAAAATATTTTATGGTGCATACCACTATGTAAAAACTTGAGCAACAATTATTAGAGACAGAAAAAAAGTTATTACTTTAACGACATGAAATTGTGCTTGTATACATAAATGTGGCAAACAGAGCGATAATGCTAAAAGTCTCATTTTACCAATATTGTTTCGTTCCCCATCCATACCATATCATTTGGGAATTGCAACGAATCCTCTCTAGTAAAATTTCATGCGCGCGTATCTCTAACTGTGAAAATATCAGCACCCAAACAAAAGTGGAACGTCTATGATTGACTGACATGGTTTATGGCCAAGAACACCCAGCGAAAGGGCACTGGCAACTAGCACTGTGCTACTACTTTAAACGCTTCACTGAGTTGCAAATAATAACAATCTTTCACTCATGGATAAAAGCGAGTTGGTCCAAAAGGATTTACATCAATGCGACTGGGAAAACCAGCGAAAATACGAAATCAACAGTAGAACTCACATGAAATACTGGAGAAAATGGCCGTGGCCAAGAGTAATGCCAATTTTTTTGTATGCACTTCCCTGTAGTTACTCAACTACTTAATCCATTTTATCTTAGTTACTGATAAAACCAACAATAATTTGTACGCCAGAAACCTAGAGTTAATATTTAGGAGTACAGTGACAGATACGTTCATCGACGAAGCTAAAAAGTCAAACATCGACGATTCCGAGTGGGAGTGGACAGTTGAAAGCAACACGCTTTTCCTCGTATAAATTTCGTTCCTACTTTAATTCAAAGTATCAACAGGCCAGCCAGTAAATATTAATGTTGTAGTACTGTGACCGAATGTTCGCCAATTGAAAACCCTATTTTTTTTGTTCATACATTACCGTCCCTGTCGTTTATGTTTTGCTTCAAGTGAAAGCATTTTGTAAATTGCATAGTGTAAGTACACATAATATGTGGAGTTTCTATTGAATATTTTAGGACAAGTTCACTTGATAGTACGCAAAAAAGCGTGTGTTTTGCATGAACGCTTGCAAATTTGCGAGGAACCCCGAAGTGACAGTAGAAGAACATGATAGATGAATGCTTTTACTGAATTTTTATGGCAATAAAGCAACTGGGAGAAACGGTTTTTTCCAAAACCACTTTGAAACTGTTTTCGATTGTCACATAGTACCCCAAAATGATTTCCATCAAAACGGGCCACCTATCATGCTTTGTGTTGAGTAGTTCTTTTCCCTAAAAACGTGTTTGTTTATTAGCTATCAATTCAGTACATACAGAGCCATGACTCTGACAACAACGGAAATCGTTAAAATATACGTGCTTAGCTGTAATAATTTAAGCCGTACAAAACAAAATAGAATAGACTTATACACTGACAGAAAACACGCACTATCGCAAGCGTATGATGAGAAACTGTATAGAACAGAATGAGCAAAGAAAAGTTGGCTTTTCCTTCGCTTGGTCGGTGTTCACACCAAACTGAATTTTTTAAAAAACTTGCCCAATAAGATTTCCATGGCACACTTTCTAACAATGCATTTAACGTCCTCATTAAAGATATAGCCCCTGGACTTCACTGTGGATAGCAATAGGGCTACGTACTAAACTATGATTTAATATCCTTAATAATATTTATGTTGGAATGTTAAAAATACGTCACGACATGACATTCCCTCTGTGGCAACAAACAAAGTATGTCTGATTAAATTGAGTGTTGCCAAAAAGCATAATCTATCCACCCATCCACATCCTCATCAAAAGATTACTCTGGCAGATCCTAGTCACAGTTGTCATAATGAGGTAGCCGTCTCTTCCAATTAGCAAACGCTTGCTACAAAAAGAGTCTGGTTACCATGCACGCGCCAGTTCAATACCTAACGTATCCTTTTAAACATTGTTCTTACCTTTTTTTCAGTGGTCTCTTCTCTGTTTTGGGATGTGTTCCAGTGTGTTACCCTACCACGTTGTACGTTTGAGCCACTCACGAAAATAGGTGAAATTTAGTGTCGGACATTGCATTACCATGAACAAAACACAATTATTGCGGTTTCCTCCCAGTTACAGTTTCCACCGCCTCTCCGGCCACATAAGTTATAGTTTTCACATAGCGTGCCCCGTCTGTCATGTTTTAAATTGTTTTGTCTGCTTGCCACGGAGAATCCCTGGTGTCAGAATAATGCCCAGTGTCGCATGACTACTTCAACTCTCTAAAGTGCATACAGCGCGACCCCAGCACCTGATCCTCGTTTTCTCAGTAGAACGAAAAACGAAAATGTTAAATTTACTACTTTTTATGGACGCTGCTTACACGCCAAACCCACAATCTACGTTTTCAATCTACTTACTTCCTCTGTCTTCACTCAAAATATCACAAACAAAGCTGTCCACATTCGTAGTTTCTTCTTGTGTTCTTTAAAACAGAATTTAACATCCCCGTGGAACTCAGCAACGTTAACGATGTCATCACCGTTTCTTTTTTGTCACATGAGCTCTATTTAGTTGTCTCGCATTGTCCTACATATAATTTGTTATTTAATATGTATGAGGAATTACAGCTTTAATTGTCATCTTACTCAGGAAGACTATGGTATTGAGGCCAAAATGCATGCAACTTGCAGACTCAAGCAATATATAGTATCCCCTCTCACGCATTCAGGGTATTTATCTGAGGTATTTCTATATACGGAACTTACAAAACTTCTCGCCTAAAATCTGGACTGAGGGAATCGCAGAAAGAGAAAGTAAGGGGCATAGATTAACGGCACAGACATCTCAAGCCACCTATACGACTTTGTTGGAAGTGCCACACATGGCGTGTGAGCGTTTCCGATATAATACGGATCATACTAGTTTGCAACATCTCCGCAATGCACGCGTGCTCAAGATTTCATATTATCGTGTCACTTGTCAAATTCCGGTTGACAACGTTGAAAATTCATGACTACACTTGGAAGAACAATGCAAATCAACAGCTTCAGCGTGAATTTAAAAGTTAAAAATGAATTACGTACGTACGTTAAACCAAATTCAATATTTCCATGACATCTTCCAAACCAAGCAAATTATGTCCAGATTTTATTTTACTTGTTCTGCATTCAGTTGATATGATTTCACAACACCATTTAAAAAAGGAATATCCTGTGTGCCAGAGTATAACTTATTGAACTTCTCAAAAAACACATACTTAAAGTAAACTACTCCTAATATTCGTTTCAAGGCAATTTGTAAATTTTCCTTAAGGTCGGCCCAGCAGACGTAATCACCTTGTGCTTAATTTTGATAAATATTTTAGAAACCAACACTTAGGAGCAATTATTGCGGGCTTCGAGTCACAACTTATGAATCCGATCACGCATAGTGACACCTGTTGTAAATGTCCATATGTGGTCGTTTCGCGAATAGAGCCGGACAATGTTGACTTTTACGTATCCCACGCTTCATTCGATTTTTTTTTTGCACAACGCTTGAACAGAAACACGATAATACACTTTCAAGCAATTTATCTTTTGTTTAAATATAAAACACAAATAAAATAAATAATAGCCGGTTAACTCACTAACAGCACATCAAACGTCTCCATAACCGTATCCCAGTTCTATGACTAACTTGACCCAGACAATATTTATCCTTGCAATGACCGGTCTTATGGAAACAGTGGTCTTCGAAGAGTTTTTTTAGCTAGGATAATTCCGAGTGTTGTCCTAGATATGTTGTAAATCCATTTCCGCCTGCAAACCCAAGAAGTCATTACTTCCCACAATATTTGCATTTTGTTGCGCAGCCTTTTTTTCATCGGAATATCATTTCTCTGTATCAACTTAAGAAATTACGAAAACGATGCTATATGATATTCGGAAATTGTATTATCAAATATTAATATCGTTGAAGAACGATTAGGTTGTTTTTAAAAAGTCGTGCAAGTATCAGGTATATGGGTTTTTTCTTCTCGTGAAGACAGTCGATACGTGGAGGAACGCGAACACGTTACAATCGTTCTTTCGAGCTAAATTTGCAAGCACCAGCACGACAGCCCGACCATGAGCACTTTTCTTTACTGACTAATCCTTGTCTACTGCAGGAAGCACTGCTGCTGATGTCACAACCAATAAAATGCACAAGCTAAAGTTTTTGCTGGCTCTCCGTAAAAGCCATAACATATCCATAACCAGAGCAGTTATCTGTGCTTATATTTACACAAACCCGTTGTATCCTCCGTCTATCGGGAATCACTTATATTTTCTCAATTCCATACAACTCTCGAACAAGAGGAGTGAAACCAAGAGTGGCCAAAAATTGTATTTTCGATGCTCATGATGATAACTAATATTATGATCGTCATCATAATGACGATGATTACTCTGTAGGAGGAAACGGGAATTCAAAGCAGTTCTCGGTGGCCACGAAGGAGTACACAAAAAAAATCCGGCATGGTGATGATGATGTGATTATTTATATTTGTTGGGATATGTTTTATGAACAAAAACGGTGCTTCCTCAATATTTATCCTTATCTCTTGCCTTTAGCAGTCGCACTCCTCCCTGCTTCATTTTCTGGATCGGTGGAGGATGTCGAGTTGAAGTGTGCAACATATCAAGTTAGTGTAGCTTGGGTGAAGTAAAGTATTGTTTAAAATTGTTCCACGACGGAAGCATCGTCTTTAAATGCGTAGACTTGAAAAAGTCGACGAGGAAAAAACCATGATACAATAATAACATTAATGAAACCTTGTTGCGTTTTTGTTCTAATCTGGTAACGCAACATGACAGTCTCTTTAAAAGAAAATCTGGAAAGACGATATTTTGTCTCCTCTGTTTTCGAACACTTCCATGATTCTCTTCTAATTTTAGTGTATTCAACATGGAAAAAATTCGGATACTTTACAGTGTACACACAGCCAAGCATGTGTCGCAGGGGTTACATGGCATATCATACCGTCATAATAATATAACATTTTAGGGTTAATGAGAGCAAGAAGTTTTGGAAGTTTTTGTCTTGATTTTTACATCCTTCAGCGTATGTTGCAGAAGAGCTGAATGAGTCTCTGTATTTCGGAGTAGCTAGATATTATCTCAATAAGACGAAAATACGTGGGAACGCGTTTTATAAACACATCATAGATTTATCGCTCTGCTTCAAACTTATGAGTGCTGTAATTAGACATCGGGAATAGCATCTTTCCTCATGAGTATGAAAAACGTATTGCCCTCCAAGTTATGGAGGGTATTTACTGGCTCACTGGTTGTATCCGACCAAATATGGCACAGTCGGTAAAGTTGCCGTTTTCTTTTGTTTGAGGTAGGAGATCTCTGTAGCTTTACATCGTTATCTATTTGCATATATTTGTACTAAAATACTGACATGTGACATGGTAGGAACATATCTACTCGGCTGGTGAAGCTTCATATCATCATCGCACATGGAGCCCAATACGAGTTTTATAATTATATGAGAAGGCATGTTACAAAAACATGGGTTAAAAAATAGGCTGAATTGATCTCGATTAGGCCCTACTTAATCTGTCGTTAAATAGCAGGATCAATTTTAACAAGTTTTTTTTCTATCTGAAAGTTGCCATGTATAGTATATTTTTTGCTGAATTTTCCTCCAATCCATTGGTCACTACGTGTTTCAGCGCTCCAAAAATCTCGCTGAAGTCAAGTCTAGCTTTAACTTATCCTGAAGCCATTGTCTAGCAGTCATGCTGAGACCCATTCCATTCCATCCATCGAAATATCGTTTTAATTGTATAGTGTTGCAAAATCATTTCCTTGAATTGAACGGTGCAGGCTGAGCGAAAAACACGCATGACATGCAGGAGGAATAAATATCATAAGCTAAAGCATTGTAAATACATTACCTATTTCATGATATTATGTGTACCCCTATTTTTATGCAGAGACATGCACATCTGGATAATGTTACAGTAACTATGGAGATATGCTGCAGGTACATAAATCCTCTAGTACCTCGTTCAATATGATCGCAGTAAACTTGCAACCTATTCCGTAAAATAACTCCAATGTTGCAGTCTAAAGTGCAACCATACTAACAACTTTAAAAAAGGTTTTAGGTCGATTTTTGCTACAGGCTTAACTTGCTCTCATAAAAGTTTTCCCCTATTTTCAACAAAAAACTACTTGCTTTCCGGTTGCAGAGGGACATACTTGTTTTTGTTTTCATTTGAAATCCATAACTCTACCTATTACTGTGGAGCAGGAGCTAAGGAACAAGTGTAAACGGCTGCCACAAAAATAGCATGGATGGTCCCCAGCTTTGTCTTCTCTTCGCTTTCTTTTTCCCACTTCCCTTACTCAGTTACTTAGTGTCTCCATGAAAGAGGGTGCAGCCACGATACGTGTAGTTTTTGAGGGACTACCCTGTATCTCGCATCAAAACAATGTTGAGATCGGTTTGTGTACTCAGTTTGCAGAAGCGACTCGACATTGCACCTAATCTTCTGGACACAGAAGCATTCCATGTAGCCAGCATAACGACATTAATAAGTACGCATCCTCGTTTCCGTCATTCCTCATCTTGATAGTTCAATCTTTTCCAAATTTCTCTACATATTTACATTTCCATGGTGTTTATACTGGGACAAGTGTTGGCAATGCCAGAGTATTTTTTGTAGCCTTGTCCAACAAGCAACAGCAAAATAGCTTTTCCGACGACCGCATCCTCCGTCCAAAACACTCCTATTCACGTTTAACGTATTACGCGATTCAGTCCGGAGCTGATAAAGAGGAAAAGCACTCCGAATTTCCGATTGGCACGATATATATATGACAGGAAATAGTTGGAAGAAGGAACTCATCAGTAAGAGAGACAATACTGCTAATAATTTTGTGTACCAAACATTGAATATAATAAGCCCGTGAAGGTGCGTTAACATATTAAATTCCATTTATTATTATTAAGTGAAAACCTCCACAAATTATTTATAAATTTTTTCAGTTCTCGGTTTAAAAAACATAAAAACGAGCCACGTTATTTATTGCGTTAAAGAAACATTTTTATTGCTTTGTTGTCATTTTTAGTGCGAAAAATGTTGTGTGCAAAATGTAAGACAACAACTTTGCAAGGATATACGCTAGAGTGAATCATCCCACGGATAATTATCTTAATTATATCATTTACCTCTACCATGGAATGCACGAAAGGGGAACTCTTCGATAGAAAAAACAGACTAGTTTCACGGTATTTGCTATAGATTATATAGCGAGTAATCGCATGGGAAAAACATCCATTGCATTGGGATCAGACTGTTTTGTTCTCATATTTCTTGTAAGGAATAAAAAAACGTGTAATTATGAGAACAAAATGAAAAGCCAGTAACCTTTCGCGTACTTTAAAGAAAACGTCTAGGCGAGTGCTACTTCTTCGATGATTGCCTTTGAAATATCTTTGGGTCACTGATAACAAGATGAGTGTTTCCATTCTGCGAGTGAGTGCTGTAGCGTAGGTTTATCGTTTCAAAACAATTTTCAGATAAAACAAAACGTTTGTGGAAGCCAGTGCTATTTTTTGTTATGTGCCTCATGAATCTGTTGACGGTGAGCTAAAACTTAGTCTCATAAAATGTCATCCTAGTATCTGAAATACAATCAAAGGAGATAAGGTTTCGTTCTGAGGTATGCCTTCATATTTTACACGTTTTCTATTCGGTTATTTATTAAACTACTACTTACTTCATTATGGACATTGATTTTGCCGAGTTTTCCGCAATACAGTCTCGATTATAGAGACTCGTTATTTTCGAAAAGTTTTGTTAAAATTTTCACAAAAGAAGTTTTTGTTCTGTAAAAATATTCCGGTCAAATAGCCGAAGGAAATGTTTTAATAACGTCAATACGTACGAGCTGAGATCACATCTCATTTTTGAATATTACATTTTAATAATACTCATGACATTGTTTTACAACTCTGCGAAAAATTCTTTTTGAACAATTAAACGAAGCATTATCATATGCATTATCTTAATATTTCATATTTCAAACGTTTTGTACAATTTCATTGAAACAAATTCTTGTATAGAATCGGAAAACTCAAAACAATTTGAATAAAAATGTCACTGGACCACTTTGGTCACGTTGCGTTAAAATGGGATCCAAAAAATCTCGAGATCCGGACCATGTCTGTCGAGAAGACATTAGAACCACTGGTCATTCAGGTAAACAATAATTGTTCCAGGTTTTCGCAGACACCAGCAGTTAATATTTGCGGGTGATTGCAGGCTTTGGAACAATTGAATCTACAAAAATTAATTCACTTTGTGTTTGTTCGTTCAATGTATTTCAGAATTACACGTGTATTATCGTACGCATGACAGTCCTCATTAATTAAGTGCACTACACAGTCCGCTGCCATTACATAGCCACGTAATTTTGTTCCTCCCTACAAACAAACAAACGTACTTTCGAAACCACCGACGAGCACTTCAACCTAAACGCTAAATATTGCACTGCACTGCACTCCTTACAGCTAGCCATAATTTTGTTTTGTGTCGCCGAAAATTCCTGTTCAATTTGTTGCTGACGTATTGCTATTCGCAACCAGGTTCCAGACTTCAATGTAGCAAGGCTTAGAAAATATCCAGGACATTAAATACTGACACAAGAGCGAAACATACCAAGAAAGTTATTTTGAAAGACAAAATAACGCAAGAAAATGACGTTGGGAATCGTTGATGGCGATCCCGGACATATCGTCCTTAGATGGGATCCAAAAAATTTAGAGATACGAACACGCTCTGTTGAAGTAACTCTTGAACCGTTGGTTATGCAGGTATAGATGATGCTTTACCTCAAATTGTTAATTCTTTTAAATTTTTCTAATTAAACTAAATTCTAGGCCTTTCGTTTTCTAACTCATGTTTCAATAGCTTTCACCTTGGTCAAGTATTGTAGTGTGCGCCATGAATTAGACATGGACATGGACTTTCTAATATTTCATTGCTTCATGCTTGTATATTATTGTCTGCTCTGCATAATTGTTGTAGTTTAGTGACTTGGATTTTCATTCATTTTTCTTGTATCTTGCACGTTTGCTTCGATGTCATTGTTGTTGGCACATTTATGGAGGAAATGTTCCAACTTTTGAACAGGTAACAACGCTGGTAAATACGAAAGGTCCATCAAAGAAGAAAAAGGGTCGGTCCAAACGAGCCCATGTACTGGTTGCTGCAGTGGAGAAAGCCACTGAAAACTTTATCGAAAAAGGGGAACAAATTGCCCATGAAAACCCTGACATCAAGCAGGAAATGTTGGCTGCTGTTGATGAAGTGAGGAAAACTGGAGAAGCGATGAGCCTAGCAGCCCGAGAGTTTGCCGATGACCCTTGCTCATCACTGAAGCGAGGTAACATGGTCCGTGCCGCTAGAAACTTACTCTCAGCAGTGACCCGCCTGCTAATCCTCGCTGACATGGTGGACGTTCACTTGCTCTTGAAAAGTTTACGAGTGGTTGAGGATGATTTGGAAAAGTTGAAAAATGCGTCCAGTCAAGGAGAGTTGCTTGATAGCATCCGAGCTTTTGGTAGAAATGCAACAGAACTTATGCAAGCCGCAGCAAAACGACAGCAAGAGCTGAAGGATCCTCAGTTAAGAGATGATTTAGCAGCGGCCAGGGCTCTCCTTAAGAAACACTCGACAATGCTTTTGACCGCTTCGAAAGTTTACGTTCGCCATCCAGAGCTTGCAGCGGCAAAAGCCAACCGCGACTTTGTCTTTCGACAGGTCTGTGAGGCGGTCAACACTATTTCGGATGTTGCCCAAGGACGGTCTGGAGTTGGTGGTCATCCATACGACGGTCCTGGGGAGCTGGCAGCAGCTTTGGACGATTTCGATGAACGGATTGTAATGGAACCTATTTCATACAATGAAGTTCGCACACGACCATCCCTTGAGGAACGACTTGAATCGATTATCAGTGGAGCAGCTCTCATGGCCGACTCCTCCTGTACCAGGGATGAACGAAGAGAGAGGATTGTTGCCGAGTGTAATGCTGTCAGACAAGCCCTTCAAGATCTTCTCTCTGAGTACATGGCAAACGTAAGTAGGGACTTGACAACTTTCCAAACAGACAATTTCAATTAGCAGAACGTCTGCTTATTCCATGCAACAGAGATTCCTACGTTTTCTGCACAACTATGTTTTTCTTTCTGACTGTATCGACGATAAAACTTACAATTTTGGTTTTTAGATTGGGAAGAAAGATAGAAGTGAAAATTTGGAACGAGCAATTGAACACATGTGCCGGAAGACTAGGGATTTGCGACGTCAGTTGCGAAAGGCTGTCGTGGATCATGTATCTGACAGGTAAATTGTTATGCAACCTAATAGCCCCTTCTGGTTTCTGTCTTTTTCCCCATTAACCCGTCCAATTCTTCTTCTTTTTTAATCTGAATAGCTTTTTGGAAACGAGTGTGCCACTTTTGGTCCTCATTGAAGCTGCAAAAGCTGGTAATGAGAAAGAAGTTGAAGACTATGCACAAGTTTTCACCGAACATGCCAACAAACTGGTCGAGGTACGTCAAAATCCCATGTTATTCTTGAATTGGTTATAAACTGACGACGCCTGCCTGACATCTGTCAACGATCTACTGCTCCCCGTCTTGGGAACAAAAAAAAATAGATCACCCAAGAAGCCATATAGTCTAGAGATGAAGTTCATACTTTTCAAAACATGTTTTTTTATATAGGTTGCAAATCTTGCATGCAGTATGTCAGGGAATGAGGATGGCGTAAAAATGGTCCGCTATGCGGCATCTCAGATTGAGAACTTGTGTCCTCAAGTAATTAATGCAGCAAGAATTTTGGCAGCTAGACCCAAGTCGAAGGTATGTACTTAATGCTTCGTGATGAACAAGTCATTATTCTTCTCTGACGATTATTCGGATGACTGAAACTGTCAGGGTATTTATGGTGAGCTGCAATTTTACTTGTTGGCCTAGGTTGCTTTGGAAAACATGGACGTGTTCCGAGAGGGGTGGGAGAACCAAGTGCGAATTTTAACAGAGGCAGTAGATGATATTACAACTATTGATGACTTTCTGGCAGTGTCCGGTAAAATACTTGAGACAAAAAGTATTTTTCGCTTTGCCCCGGAACGTGAACAAATTATAAATGATGGTTTTTGTATTTAATCTTTGAAGAAAATCATATTTTGGAGGATGTCAACAAATGCGTTCTCGCTCTTCAAGAGGGTGACGCTGATTCCCTAGACAGAACTGCTGGGGCCATTCGAGGAAGGGCCTCAAGAGTCGCGAACGTGGTCACTGCAGAAATGAGCAATTATGAGCCTGGAATTTACACGGAGAGGGTTTTGGAAGCTGTCAAAGTTTTACGGGATCAGGTTATGCCCAACTTTGCGCAAAGAGTGGAAGTTGCCGTTGAAGCCTTGTCGTCCAATCCATCAAAGGATGTTGATGAAAACGAGTTTATTGATGCTTCCCGGTTGGTATACGATGGAGTTCGGGAGATACGTCGTGCTGTGTTGATGAACAGGGTACCAAACATAACCTTTGAATAGTTGTTCGCGTCTATGTCATTACTTGCTAAATTTCCATCTCCATGTGAAAAATAGGCTGACGATGAGTTGGATCCGGAAGACGTTGAGTTTGACGAGCATTACACGGATACTCGTAGCAAATGTGAGCATAGCATACAAAAAAAATTCAATAAGGAAGTAATATTTGAGCGTGCGTATTTTTGTCGCGTGCCATATTAAATGATGCGTGTTATTTCATGCAAACTACTAAATTACAGCAAGTGCCCATACTGGAGACCATATTGTGGACGAATATCCGGATATAAGTGGAATTACTACCGCCAGAGTATGTTTCAAAACACAACCCTTTTCTTGTTTAAAAAAGACTCGGTATTAAACACATACAATATTGCACGTTGTTGAACATAGGAAGCGATGAGGAAGATGACGGAGGAAGACAAACAACGCATTGCGCAGCAAGTTGAGAGCTTTAGAAATGAAAAGTTGAAGTTTGACAGGGAAGTAGCAAAATGGGATGACACTGGAAACGATATAATCGTCTTGGCAAAACATATGTGTATGATCATGATGGAAATGACTGACTTTACAAGGTGCGTGGTCAAGTTTCTAATTGCATTGAATTAGATTACTTCAACGCAAATTACACTTACATTTTTCGTACAGAGGAAGAGGACCACTTAAAACAACAATGGACGTCATTAACGCTGCGAAAAAGATCTCGGAAGCAGGTACAAAACTGGACAAACTTGCCCGTCAAATTGCAGATCAGTGTCCAGAATCCTCAACGAAGAAAGATTTGCTTGCTTACTTGCAACGAATCGCTCTATACTGTCATCAACTCAATATTACTAGCAAAGTTAAAGCTGACGTTCAGAATATTAGTGGTGAACTTATCGTCTCAGGGGTAATATGATAAAATCATAAAATTTTGTACAATAGTAGTTCAAAGATTGTCAAACAATGACAACTAACATAATTGGCTCAATTTTCTAGTTGGACTCGGCTACCTCACTCATCCAAGCCGCCAAGAATTTAATGAATGCTGTCGTACTGACTGTAAAGGCGTCTTACGTCGCATCAACCAAGTACCCACGTCAAGGAACCGTGTCGGTAAGCGCCTTATTCATAATCGTCCTCTGGCTGAGAATTTGAATTCCAAAATACAGAACACGCTAATGAAAATTTTACCCCCTTAATTAATAATGAAAAATGATTTGGTTTTTAGTATTTGTAAAAAATGATTCCCAAGTGGTAGATACAATTATGAACCTTATCAGTGCAAAAACCCTTTTTCTCTTCGTTTCCGCGGTTGATTTTTATTTTCAGCTCATTAGGAAGTCACAGAAACAGGGTTTGACAGACTTGATCCATGCCAATTCTATTTTCCTATTACGGCAAACTATTCCATTCTTTACGGGGTTAATCTGGTACTGTACATTCAAAAGATTCAGATGCATGCTAACTGTGACTTTCTCAGTGTACATTTGTAAACAAATATGACCTAATCTTTTGTGCCAAAAAATATTATCTTTAAAAACACACATTCTATTCCGTGCAAATTTAATGTTAAACTTTCGTCTTCAAGACCGTTAATCAATGCGGACACGATGTTACCGTTTTCTTTCGTATTTTTTAAAGAATTTTTATGTAGACTTGATTAATTGAGTAACAAATACCTATTTACGTCTCGGGGATTTTACGTACTAACAAAGATAATTGCCAATACGGCCAAGCTTTGTGGGTTTTTTATTTGTTAAACTGATCGTTGAACTTACTTATCTCCAAGTCTTTGTGTAAAGATGGTGAGATGCTAGTTTTTGGAAACAACTTGAATTATAAATTTGTTTCTTTTTGACAATAATTTTAGTTACCAATCGTGGTTTGGAAGATGAAAGCTCCGGAAAAGAAGCCGCTTGTACGAAGGGAAAAGCCTGAGGAAGTTCGAGCCAAGGTTCGACGAGGATCTCAGAAGAAGCCTCAAAATCCGATCCAAGCCCTTAGCGAGTTTCAAAGCCCATCGGAAGCTGTGTAAACAAGCTGCGTTGTTAAAGGGGAAAGTTAAAGTCTTACAAAACCTCAATTTACTGGAACACCTCAATATGCAAACAAAACCTAGTGTCACAATGGCACATAAACGTAGACTTTGCAAAAAAGGAATTTAGTGAGCACGGAAACTGTTTCTGTCAAACGCACACGGTTTTTATTTTGTCCACCAGACAATTTTGCAGACCTGATCTCCAAACATATTTAGCTACATAGGTAATATTGCAGGCAACTAAACAAAAATTTAGGAGAGTAAAAAAAACTAATTTGACTAGATTTTCACTGGGAGCATTTAATTGGATGTATATGTACGGAGAATTACAAAATGAAATATCTGGTTAGATTATAAGTAAAGTAAATTACGTATAATATCTCGGCAGAAATAAAATTGAGGTTTAAATGGATGTACATAAGGCACTCGTTGTTGAGTTGGGGTTTGAATAGTTAGAACTAAAAAATGTTATTATCAGTGTATTAGATGTACTCAGTCATGCTATACTAAAAATCAATTGGGAATAGATAGGTAGGATGAAGGTCTGCAAGTCCCGTGGAAATGATTTCAGTGCACTCGCAAACTAATTTTTTATAGAGTAGAAATATAATCTTTTAGAATCGCATTTTAGAAACATTGTCAGGTAAAAAAGAATCGGAAGATGGGTATGTAATGTATAATCTTGTTTGACTTTTATTTTGAAATATTAAGCTTGAAGTTGAAACGTAGAGATTATTACAAAAAATGAAAGTAAATCTGCACGTGGACCAGGTCTTGGTGAGTTGAGTTTTGTATACAACTAATATTTGTTTATGGTTTTAATGGGCATTGTGTAATGTTGTCGCATTACTTGTTTCGGTATTAAATTGTACAACGGTCAGTATTTTAATTATTTGTATTTTTTATTAATGACTAAACTTGTTACAAATTTGTTTTTTACGTTAGGTTACCAGTAAGGCTGACTTGGCTCGTTGTAGCGGTCAGTGTTTTATTTAGTAATTCTGTGATTTTACTCCTTAGTCGTGCCACCATTTGTAACTTTCTTTGTTTATTTTAAGTGTTAACAAGAGGAAGAATTTCTCACTGCAGTTTTGTCGTCAGTTCAAGGATTTTTGTACAGTAATACCTTAAGCAAATACTTAAAACTATCTATGTATCGGTGTACTTGTAATGTCTGCGTATCGTGCGCAGGAGATGTACGAAATTTTTAAAAGAATTCTATGAGAATTTTTAGTCCAACAATTAACTGTAAAAGAAAGCAGTCAAGTATAAAACATTTTAAAAAAACATATATATTTATTAGCTCATATACTCTTGAAAAAATACATACATATATCTATTCGTCTGTAGGTGATTTTTATTACAAAAATATGAATATGAATGAATCTCTATGAGCAGGAGTCAGAGAACTGTAATTTATATATAGGAACGGCAGGTGTAATAATAAACTTAATTTGAAATTTAAAACTCCTTAAAATGAGAGCTGTATCTAGTTGGCATTCTTTACTTGCTTGAATTCTGGGATGAGCAGAAGCTTAGTTCCACCTTTCGGATTTCTAGAGACAGAGAGTTTGAAATTAGTATTAATGTTATGCTCGGAAGAGCTCATTATCAAGGAAAATCCCATAAAAACAGTATTACGTACCGGAATCACAGAAAGTTGCACAGTCGAAGGAGCAGCTATTCAGGTAGAGAACTCCGTTGCTTGCACAAATATAGTCGACTTGGTTGGTACATTCACAAGTGGGACAATTGGCTCCTTGCGAAGGACTGCCAGATGAGACGGATACTGCTTCATCTGGGAATCGGACTGATGATGCGTTTCCGGCTATGAGTTGTGGCTCATTAGCAATAGAGGGTAGTTCTTGAGGAACGCCCAAGCCTAGAGCCGGTTCAGGTACGCCTTTTCCAGTTGTTGGAGCAAAACTTGTTTGTTTTGGGTGAAGGGCCTCAATTTCTTCATCCGTTAAAGGCCTCTCTGTGATCATGACCAATATGGAATCAAGTTTGCTTTCTCATAACTTCAGCCAACGATTTACATACCTGGGGGTATCTCCAATGGGGGAAGAACAGGGAGAGGTGGTTGCGTTGGTCCCACATTTTGAGGCAGAGGAACAGGTTGTGAAGGACGAAACGGGAAATTAGGGGGTATGAGGTCCCTCGGAGGTTGTCCACTACTAGCTGGTGGAGGTAGAGGAGCATTTGGTGGTGCTGCTCTTCGTGGTTTCAAAGTGGGAAAGGAACTAGACAAGGCAGGTGGGGGAAGAAGGTCAACTGCAGGGAATGGAAGAGGGTTTTGTACAGTTGCTTGCCGTCGAACAGCCGACTCGGACGTGATTGCACAACATCCTGACACCAAACCTATTATAAAAACTGCAACCGAAGGGGATGCTAGCCTGAGGTACCTTTTAGTTTGGGGCATTTTAAGATTGGTATTGCACTCCTCGCCTGTCCAAATCCTTCTGAATCAATGTCTATTTGTAAACTGACATCTTCCTTGTGATAGTTCTCGACTAAATATGATATTTTCAAGGAATGCTTAACTATGATGTCACATCACTTTCACTAGCGTTCACAGAATACGTAAATTCCCCAACATGACCATCCAATTCC
Organism: Akabosia matsudoensis; assembly: GCA_019593645.1. Lineage (NCBI taxonomy): Eukaryota > Metazoa > Arthropoda > Collembola > Entomobryomorpha > Paronellidae > Akabosia > Akabosia matsudoensis. The sequence goes on from VICI01000891.1 coordinate 21,977, forward strand.
CTATTTCGAAACAACCACGCACTCAGCCAAACATGAGGCCTTTGACGTATTTTTGTTTGACTGATGTTATGTCGGCAATCAACATTGATGGCGCTTTCATGAGCTCATCCGCCCTTAGTTTAAAAGTGGCACTTAAACATGTTATGAATTAATTTAGATGCTTCGTGTCCTAGCACCAAAACTGAAGATACAGAGCAGACTTGATCAAACTACTTAAATGAAAGTACGTTTAGCTATTTTCCTAGAAATTTAAGTTCTAACGACTCCTTCATTTGACTTTTAATAATTACGACGAGGAAGATGGAAAAATAGTCAGAAAAAGCATAATCAGTGACAACATTATTTCCTATGACATATTCGTGTCATGAATGCGAATTATATCGAACTGTTTTAGATGGTAACTCATCCTTTGAGCTATTCTTGATCTTAATGTAAACATAATAATTATTGCCAACTATGAACTATTAGCTTTACAATTTGAAATAATGTCGTTGGCTTGTTTGAATAAGGTTTTCACGTAAAAAATGTAGTAGCCCATAAATAACGGGGCAGGTTAAGTAGGCAAGCCATACTTGTAACAATCTGCACATACTTATATGAGAATCTTGTTTGGAATTTGATAGTTATTGACTAAATAAATCGCGTATGAACCATAAAATATAGAAGCAACCGAAGAGGAAAGCAGTATGATTTACACAATATTGCTTAAAAGAAGTAAGTTTTTAAAGGAAATACATTCTAGTGTGTATGTTTATTTCAATCAAGTATCGAAATCTTTAGCCTCGTCACAAATTATCAAAATCAGGGACGACCCTTAACATTATAAAAACATTCTCAGTTTGAAAATTAGCTTCCTCAGAATCCATCAATACTGCCAAAGCAGGAGTAGCCGTCGGCTATTACACACTCCAGACACATTATTCACTTACTTACTGGACTATTTGGAGTTGGAATGAACATTTTAAAGGAAGGACTAGAGGGGTTGAGCCTTAATTCTCCTCAATTAAATGTAAAACTCACTCAGTGGAAATAAAACATAAAACGCATTTGACAAAGTGAAAAAATATACTTTACAATAAAGTTCCATTTCATAAGCGTAAACTGCAGACAACGTAATGCTTGAAGAAGAAAAGACTAGTATTTTAAAATAAAATAAAATTGTACATTCTTCATTAACTGCAATTGATCAAACACAAGTATTGTATACGTACTGGGTTAATATAATGTATAAGATGTCTCTTTAAATCAAGTATACTTTGTATGGGCTCTTCATCATGTAAAAGCTTCATGTGTTGACGTTTTAACTTCAAGTTTATAAGGAAAAAACCTAGGACAGTATAATACGTGACTACCTATTGAACTCAACATGGGCTGGAGATACATATTTAGCCTACAATGTAATCCTTGAAATTTTTGTAAGACTTCAGACTTTTGCGGAGATGTTTGACCAGGTCAGCTGGTTGGACGAGAATTGAGATTTCTTTTCCCACGGCGTTGAGCCTGTCTTTGACCTCATTCTCCTTCGACATGAGGCTCAAAGGCCGATTATTTACTTCGGTAAGATACCAGTTACAAGGCACGCGGCCATCAACTGATAGTCCTTTTGAAGGAAGTCCGTACCGTGCAGCAAGTCCATCTTTAAGCACCTCCGATATTTCACCAGAACCTCCTTCTGCCACGAGACCTAGTGGTTCACCATCCCTGGAGCGTTTTAACGCAAACACCCTTCCGTATGGAATACGTCGGAGTATAAACTCCACCTGAAGACATTAAAACGAAAACGTTAAAGAACCTCCTTCTGCCACGAGACCTAGTGGTTCACCATCCCTGGAGCGTTTTAACGCAAACACCCTTCCGTATGGAATACGTCGGAGTATAAACTCCACCTGAAGACATTACAACGAAAACGTTACCAACAACCCAATGAGAATTTTAGCATGCATTACACGAAAGCTACCTGATTCGACGACGCAGATTTAATTGCACGACTAGCTTCCAAACTGGAGTGCACTACTGATCCTGCAACCTTAAGTAACTGATCTCCGACATGAAATCCGTAGTACAAGACGGGGAACTGTGTTTGCTTCCAGCCTGCCACCCTACACGAACAACATAAAATTCTCACATTACCCAAGAAAAGCATTTAATCGTCATATACTAAAGTCGTAAAGAGAACATACCAAACAGCACCAAGATAGTCCACAAACGCTATACTATTCAGACAATCGCGTTTCTTGAGAACCATTCGAACTCCTCCCGGGTGGTTTATCTCATTTTGTAAGTTTACAACCTGTTGTTCTTTTAACGGCACGGGACAACCAAGATAGTCCACAAATGCTATACTATTCAGACAATCGCGTTTCTTGAGAACCATTCGAACTCCTCCCGGGTGGTTTATCTCATTTTGTAAGTTTACAACCTGTTGTTCTTTTAACGGCACGGGACTCCCATTCGCATGCAGTTCCTCAGTTAACCGATCTTGTGCTACGATTCGGCTGGTAAAATGATTGTCGTTTTCCCCCAGACGGCCTTCATTCGAGTCTGCGATTCGAACAAGCGACGCGTCTCGACGAATCCTGTACTCGCCATTACGGGAGCCGATTAGTGTACTTATTGGGTTCCCCTCCAGTTCCGCATCGGTTTGCCAATTAATCTCAGACAACTCTTTAAACTGCTCATTGTTACCACCAAAAAACGTCGAGTTGCCCACAGACGTGTTCATGATTGTTGCCTGGTCGTTAGCGCCGTTTTGTTGACAAGTACAGATATGTGCAAACCCGTTCTTAGCAACTGCTCCCCCTTCCGCTGAAAACGTATCGGAATCTGCATTCTGTACAAACTCAATCCTTCCTAAGCTCGAGGCCCTTTGACTACTGCCAGATACCCTTTAAAAACGCAAAAATGGAGAATCGGTCAATTTTAGAACAAATCAAAACATTATCCACCATACAAACAAACTTGCAAAAATCTACAACTTACTTGTGCATACGACTGGTATGGGGATGACAAGATTCCTGGGGCATTCTGACTGACTGTGAGTGACTATCTTCAGGTTCATTTGTTGTTTCTTGCCGACTATCCCCAACTTGTGATTTGTACGCGTTTCCATTCGTATGAGATCCATTCTGTGCATTTAGTTCTGTTGGTTGGTTACTAGCAGCCCGCACAGATCTGTTATTAGGCAAGTATATGTGCTCGTAGATGTTTTCTGATGAGCACGACTTTTTTGCTAAACAAACGTTGTTCTTATGTTGCCCTGAAGTTCCCCCTTCCAAAATCATAACTCGAGATGTGGACCCGTGGCCATGATCGGCTCTATGGGGCGGTTTTTTTTCCTTTCTAACAACTTCAGTTACACAAGCAGCAGGAAGCATTCGATTTGACGCAGTATTTAGATTTGAAACTGACGGCTCGGCAAAGGCCACTCCAAGATCTGTTTCGGGAGGTTGAGAGGGGCGTCGAGATTCGTTACTGTCAAGGAAATGAGGTGATATGTTATTTTCTACAGGTTGGAGGTTTGCGTCTGGTGTTGAGGCGTCATCACTCGTAATAAAAACGCGTGAATATGCTGAAGAGGATGATGCACCGTTGAATCCTGGGTGAACGTTAATGTTAACAGTAGAAACGTACCGGTTGCCCTCACTTTCTTCCCCAATATTTGAACGAGACATGCTAGGCTGACAATTAATTGGAACGCTGATATCAGTCAAGTCTACTAAAACGGAGGCGCCTGTGTTTGGAAGCACACAGAAAGGCAGGTTCATCTCTCGCAATCCCGTGGAATTCCCGTTGATTGAGAGCTGGCTCAAGTTATTCAGCTCAACTGCTGAAGCTTCAGATGTGATCTCTGCGCTCCTTCTATTCACTGGCTCAGCCGAACAGGCACTAATTCCACACTGGGTTGCTACGGATCTCAATTGTGAATGATTTTGCGGAGCTGACGACGGCCCAACAATAGGAGGCAACGGCAGAGGTGACGTTGGATCCCGATGGGTTGATGCCAAAACGGCGAGAGCCTTTGGAGCAGTTGTTACATCAGGCAACTTGCTGTACAAGTTATCCTTTGGACTGAGAATGTTCATTTCCCTGAGTTTCCCTTGAAGACTTTCCACCCACTCGATCATTTGATCCCAGTTAGCGGCCACCAGTCGTACAACTTCCGTTGCTAAAGTGACTGTAAACTGATACTCATTGTCTTGCCCAATGATTGAAACTGATACGTGCAAGCAACCGTTCAAAGAGAGGAAGCTCTGTGGCTTGTGAATCGTGGCCATCTTGGGTTCCGTATAGAATTCCAGAAAAGCTTCTTCGTCGTTGTGCACACAAAAGACGACCCAAAACCGCTCCGCCTTTTTCGCAGAAAAATGAGCTCCTCGTTTATCCTGAGAGGGAAGACGTTTGAGCCAGGCATTTTTGTGAATTTCTCGAACCGACGGAAAGTTGGGACGAGGTCGCGGTGGTGGCACCGCCGCAGCAGAGCTGAGACTAGTGCCACCAGCACCACTAGTGCTCCCCATTGTTTTCCCCGATTATCTAGTAACCAATAACTCGTCACATCCGCAATATTCCTGTCATACAAAAAAAGAACAAAAACCCCAAAGGATAACTTCCCTCCGTACAAACCAACAAACGTCGCAATTTTCTTTTTTTTTTCTTACCTTCATTCCGTAAAGCGCAGTTTGCACAGCGTCCGCTTCCTCAGCTGGGCTGGCAATACCGTTGTCTCGTCATGAGCTGTGGCGCGGCTCAAGGCGCATCAGTCAAAGGCTCCTTCACGAATGACTCCTTCTCGAGCGCGCTCAACCAACAAAAGCAGTCCTGACACCGTTTCCTCAACAATTTTTTTTTCTTCCACAAGCAGTTCCTTTGCTTTTTGTTAGCGCAGTGCCGTAATCTCAGTCAATGTCTCAGATCCAATCATGAAGCTGTGAGCGCCCTTCGTATCATGGTCTGCTTCAATTAGCCAAGACTCCCATCAAAATCTTAACGTCTTTAGCGTCACCTCACCGTCCAAAATGAGTCAACACTTGATTACTAGATTACTTGTCAAGTCAAGTCAAACCCGCTCCTGCTGCACGTCAGACAGGTAGGTGGTAGTGTGCTACCATTTAAAACAAAAACAAAAAATGTGTACAGGAATGATATGAAAGTCTATCCATTGAGGCCACACAAGTGCGACAAGAAACATTGAAGGATAGAAGAAAAAAAAATCTCATCGATCAACTGTAACCGCGATGCGATGATATTCTGTCTCTCCCTTCGCTAGTTGCAGTTGCTAGCTGGAGATATACAGCCTGGACATCATAATGCGGCTTGATTTTTATGAGACATAACATAAAAAAAGAACATAACAATTCAGATTGCGTTATTCTTTGTCGTTATGTTTTATGCTTATTTTTGAGTAAATTTTGTGAGATAACGTTAATGAATTCAGTGTAACTTCCTTCCCTCCAAATCAGCAAATCTTTAGTTGCATTACGTATGAGATTTTTTTTTCAAGAGCTCAACTGAACAAAGGCTTATCAAATTTTCCACGGTCACAACGCAGGGCCATGATTGTTTTTAATCTTTCATCTACGACAAAAAAATAGTAATATATGCGTACATGTGAATTTCTAAAGATTTACAGGAATTTGCGTCATAAATCCGTACACACATCCGCTTACATTTTCTATGTATTACATAGTAAAATAATCAGAAGTTGAGAATAAATTTCAGGGTGACAAAGAATATTTTTTCATGAGGTTTTCCAACACGTGAGTTTTGTTTTTTTTTAAATCAGAGGGTTTTTCCGTTTCCGGTATTTGGAAACCATGACCAGACGCAAAAGACTGAAAAAGGGAGAAATGGTGCATGCATAATTGAGTGCAATATGCAGTCACGTTTTATTCTTTATGTAAACTATGTAAATCATTAAAAATTATAATTTTCTTTGTGGATTAGGTACAAGTATGTATTATAAAACAAAAGAGTTACGATTGGCATATGCGGAAAAAAACGAGAGTCAATTTTGAAATGTTTTTTCTAAGAAGAAAGAATTGCCAAAGAAAAGTTTGTCGGGAAGCGAAAGGAGACTTGCAGTTGATGTATTCACTACTGGCACTGGGTTGGACTGCTAAAATGGAGTTGGCATGCATGCTTGTGGAGAAATGGAAATATTTTTTTCTGAGCGGCTGGGGGTAGTTCACACAATTCTGCTGCATGTAGTCATGAGATAGTGAGCATGATATAGAGAGCATCCATTCCACCGCCGATCACATTTCGCGAATGTAAAAAAGCTTCAAGGCCACACACGATCCATCCGTGTGATCAATTTCATTACTTTCTAGAGTAAAAGTAAGTTACGCTCAACCTTTAAATACAATTTTTTTTCGGGTTGGAGACCAACTGCACAAATTTTTTTCTACGTGGGATTTAGTTGAGCGACGCAAGACGCTTGCCGGTAGAACCACTCCAGTGGAATAAATCAGCGCCGAGTGTGATTGGCTTTTATTTTTCGGGATTTCGAAACCACTGGTCAGTATCATCCTCACAATTATCTTGATAATTAGAGTGACGTAGGAAAGAACAGTAGATGGAGAAAACAAATTGCAG
>VICI01000892.1:0-28563 GCA_019593645.1 Akabosia matsudoensis
TCCGTCGAACCTGAATCATAAAATGTCTACTCATGGTTATAGATTGATAGGCAAGTTTACCACTGCAACAGTTTCGGAAAAGGGAGTGACTCTACCTGCTTCAACCTGGCTTCACAACATATTCCGCATACAATGTCTCTACGATGTACGACATTTTTTATGGGGATAGATGGAACGAAATGAAAACTCTAAAATGATTGCTTTCTTATATACCTATATGCGTTTTTTAATGTATATAAATGTAAAAAAGATTTTATGTAAACTAAAGATAAATTACAATAAACCCATGAACCATAAAAATCCTAAATTGGATTTACTGAGGCATAAGATTTGTAATTTCGGTTTACATCATTTCATAGTATGGCTGGATTAAGGAGCAAAATGAGGAGTACAGCAGTTTTTGCAACTCTCATAAATCTATAATTAAAAATAAAATTGAAGCGTAAAATGCATGAAGTAGACGGATAATGATAGTGAAAATGATACGTATCAATACATTATTCCAATTCCATCAGATAGCATTATTGCTCCTTTCAAACGGTCGTTGTGAATCAAGCATAAGCGCTGGAGTATCTTTCCTCGTAGAAGATAACTTTCGCTAGCCTTCTAACCCTCTTAATGGCAATCTTTTGTGGCGACTTCCTTAGAGCAGTCCATGTATTTCCAAAGCCATTACTTCCTTTCGTTCACATCATTATCAATACTATCGCATCAGCAACACTTGCCTGCGTCTCACTATTCTCTGTAACATAGAAGTTCTGTCTGAACGTCCCCAAAATTGGGAACTTCTGCTTTCTTCGGCAGCCTACCGTGGTGAGGAGGAAGAAGTTATTCTAGGTAAACTTGATATGAGGAGTGAAGCCAACAACTGAGAACTGGTTTTTGCTTTCGTGATACTGGGCCCACTTACGGTAACCTCACCCTGCACCGATTCTGGTCTCATGTATTCTTCAAAAAGCTTCCCTTTCGTATAGCTGCCGTATCGACTTGCAGCTTTTTGCATGAAAAAAGTGATTATGTATGCGAGTTTCGTGCAGCCGTACTCACGATAAGAATGCATCTTGTATGTTGCAGGATTTGAAAAAATCGCGGATCATGTACTGTAACAAAATACTCCCATACATGTTACAGGCACGAGATGTAAAGACAAGAAATGCCTGTAACATACATTTTTCCCAACTTCCATTAACTACAAAAATACAGGGGTAAAGATAACTTTCGTTGTCCTATACTGCCCCATACGATCTTAGTCATACGAGCCTGTATCAGGTTTTATGTATTGTAGATCAAATCTGTTTCTCGCAAATACTATAATGGGATACAATGTTGTGAGTAGCGTATAGCATTCAATTCTAGTATGAGAGTCAAGAGAATTTTAACTTTGTTCCTGGAAGTTATCAAAATTACGAGGGAAAATAAACGCCAATTCATACACATGTTATTTTCAATGGCGATTTTCCTCTAGAACAAGTGTGGATCCGACACTTCGTTAAGGGAAACATCAAACTACTTACCTTGCATCTAATAATTACCAAACGGATGTCAGAAAATGGAAATGAAACCGTATAGACTTTATGTGCGCACTAGATATCCTTTTGTTTAAATGGTTTCTTTTTTGTTTTCTGCACTTCCTTTGGCTGAATAATTTTACATGAAAGTATTACAAACGAAAGGGAGCCCTATTCGACATTTTATTACTTACTTCGTTACAAATATACATAGCATCAAAGGATAGTTTCGTATTCTTCCTTTCATGATTTGGTTTGATTTAGTATGAGATGGTTTGATGTTTCAATTGAATGATACTACTTCAAACCTATTTGTAGTCCTCCTCAATTTCATATGATGGCGGGTTGTCTATAGCATAACTACTATAGAATGTCTGTTGGGTAAAACCGTGTATTGGAATGGGTCTTTGAAAGGGGTCAAGTTTTGTTTGTTTATTAAAACAATACAAATATATTATATATAAGTCTCATACTAATAAAAAAGGTATAAAGTATCATATTCTAAATTGGTCTGGTATGAAGTACATATTTTACCTATTTACTTCTAATGATTCATACGAAAAGAAAAGCAATGAAAAGAAAGAGAGCAAAGATTACAAAGTATTGATTTTTAGTAAACATATTTCTGGCATAAAAAATTTAGAGAGACCAGCTTCGGATATGTTGTCTTAGTCTTCAGTGAAACGAGAAAGTTAATTTGCACAACCTCATCAGTTATAAAACACACCAAAATGCAATTCGTTTCAGCTCTTTGTTCCTTAAACTGTTAACCGCAACGCTAACTTTTTGGTTGAGACGAGCAATCTCAGGAAATTAAGTTTTGGTATCGCTCCTCGTGAACTGAAGATTCTTATGACTTCTTTTCTTTTTTCATGGACAATGGCATCTATTGTATCGGACTGAACAGTTCATCACCACAGCTTCATAGCAGGTATAAGCTTCACAACTGTCACAGTGATGGAGGCTGCTGTGAGCCCACAAATGAGATGAAGGGAAGCTTGCCAAGTTTTCCCTGAGTTGCATCCATCCTTTCCCCTTAAAAACGATACAAATCTTTCTTTTTACTTTGTACTTGTGCTTTTCCGTCACCAAAATCGTTTACTGGATACCTGCAAAGACAGTCTTCTTGGTAAACGTCGTATGTACCGGTACGACGCAAGCAGTATCTCTCATCACCGCCAATTCCTGGCTCTCCTAAGAAAGCACAACTTCTTATCCATCTCCACTCCCCGTGCACTAGAGCATCACATTCATATCGGTGAAAGCATCATTTAGAGAAATCCCATGTTCAATTGAATTTATTTACCTTTTTGAACTATTTTCCTGCACATTGTGGGTTTTATTCCTTTGAGATTTTCTCGCTTATCGTACTCCGCATCACAATCTGATATAGGAAATGAGCTGTTGTCAAATGGATCTCCGCATCCTAAGTCGTTCATGGAATTACATACCCAGCATTTAATCCCCGCTTCAGACACTAAAAAGAGGAAGGACAACAGATTTAACTCTCTCTCCTCAGAACTTCATACAAAAAATTATTTATTGTTCAAAAACCAAACCTTGCCAAACCGAGAAAGTAAGAAATACAATGAACACTGTTATTGCTGCAGGTTTCTTTGCATAATAGCCAAAGATACTTTGTGTCAGCCTTAGTTCAACCATTTTTTATAGAAACTCATAAAAGTGGCACAAGTGCGAAACATAAAAAATGAATATAAAAATCACGCTAAATAAAGTTTTAAATTTATCTGAAGGAATGTCATGCTTTCTTGCTACACCTGGAAAGTTTTAACAATGTTAGCAACAGCGATTCAGACAGGATGCATTCAATGTAGGCAACCAAACATTCATTCTCATCATAATCCAGTCCATTCCAGTAAAACGTGAAGGCTTGTAGGATAAAATGGTAAAACATATACCTGCAACGCTAGATTATAGTAGGACGCAACGTCAGGTGTGGAAGGAAATAAAATTGACGAAATGTAAGGAGTACGGATTTCGCATACACTCTCATGCTAGAACAGGTAAATAAGTTGAATGTAAAAAAAAGTAAACTGTCAGCTCTTGAGCTATCATACAAGTCGTTCATATTATGTAACAGAAAGGGGATTCAAATTCAATTGTTGACTCTTTACCATTGTTGGGAACAATACACAACACACCCATGAGTTTGTATGCTGACAAACGCAATAATGCGTTCGCAGGTTGAGCATGGAGAACTATGTATACGTTTACTACTGCACTAAGTAGCTGTTAATCTTTGATGTGCTTATGAAATTATTAGTCATGAGTTGTGGAGAACCCTTGCATGCTTCATTGTGGGCTTCAGATTCACCTGTATCAAATGAAGTTTTTATTTTTTGAAACGGCTAAAGATACGATTCTAAGGAGTATATACATAGGTCATCCCTTGTGAAGTTTGTGTGAGCTGGAAAGAAATCCTTATAAGATGTAATTTTTTGCACAAGACTTTCTGGATTTAACAAATGCAAAGTATCAAGAGTTTGTTGATTGCTATTCGTCAATTTTAAAGATGAAGGAGTTTGCTTTACTATTTGTGGTTTTGGCGTTTTTCGTAGCCTATTCAGGTAATCATGAAAAATTTTAATTGTTATTACTACAGCGGATGTAAGTGAATGGAATAACTGATTTCATGATGAATGCGTTGACAGTTCAGATAAGATGTTTTCAGTGCAGCAGCGCTGAAGACAGAGAAAGAGGAGCAGACACGTGTGGAGTTTATGATAAATTTGACAAGGAACTCAACATTCCAGTCGACTGCCAGGGAGATGAATCACATACAACGGGGACATTTTGTGTCAAGATTACTCAACAAGGGCCTCGCGGATTTATCTGGGATGGCAGGTAAAGGATCATTGCATAGCAGTTCATAGTTTTCCAACTTTTGCGGAAATGATTTGACTAAGCTAAATGCGAGGGACTTAAAAATTTTGCCTCAAACAGGTGGCGTCAAGTGATTCGTCGCTGTGCCAGTGTTTCAGACACAGGAGTTACAGGTGTTTGCAACTGGGGAGTTTATGAAAACGGAGTTTATTGGGAGGAGTGTTATTGTTCAAATGATGCATGTAACGGCTCAAATCGTGTTCAACCTATTAGTTTATCCAAAATTATAGCTTTTATGTTGCTTTCAATGAGTGCATACATTCTCAGTTGAAATGCAATTCATTTGACCTCGTATTTGGGGACGAGCTTTGCCTCGTCAACTAAAACCTAAGCCATTCTTATACAAACTCATTACGTCGTTTTTATATCATAAAGTACCGAAAACATTCTTAATCATACCGCCCTTTTTAATGAAAAGTGTACAATAAAAAATAGACCCAACGTACGCCTTGAATTGTTGAGATCGCAGTAGATTTATTCAGAATCATCTTCATCATAACGTGTCAACACAGGGATCAGTTCAGTTAAAACTCGTTTAATGAACATATCCCCAATGGAATTCACTAAATTCACAAGTGATAGAGGGTGACGGGGAGACTCTTTTAATGGACACAATCCTGGAATGATATCATTACAGAGATCCAGCAGAAACTTCATACTAGATGAACAGTTCTCTTTACATTTACCGATAAAATCGTCAAAGTGTTTATACGGAATAAAGACAAGAAAAACTTTGGACTCTTTTACTTCCTGGGCTAGATCATGTGGAAAATTGTTGACTGCATCACCGTGGATTATTTTGACCTTGTAACCTTTCATCTGCAACATTCTCGTATACTTTTTTGGATTCCAGATAAAGTCGATGCGTTTGGTCACAAAGTCATGGGCAAGTAAGGCTGGTTTGATGGAGGGGTTAGCAACGGCTGGATATCTTTCGACGTACTGACGGGCAACACTTTCTGTTGGAAGAGGCAAGGGAAGGTAAGGTTTCAGTCGAGGAATTTCTGTACTTTTTCCTTGGTTAATTAACGACGCTGTGAAGATTTCTTTAAGTAAATCTTTGCACGAATTTGCAGCTTGCATGAACGTCTTATCCTCGTCTTCCAAATCTTCATCATCTGCACATAATTAGTTTAAAATTATATATGATCATTTTCCGGATTCTCGAATTCATTTTGATTTAAAATGGCTGATACCTTCAATCGAATGGTGTTTCATTAGATCATTTAGTTTGGCCAAAGAGGGTGGACTATTTGGGGTGTACATACAAGAATTACACAACTCTCTTGTAACTACTGTTCTTCGTCTTTGGAGATAACCAAACCAGTCCTCGATGACGAAGAGCTCGTTCCAATCCTCCATTTCCCATTCATTTTTCCCTACCTCCTCTGACATAATCTTGTTGACTAGCCTCGCAAATGAAGATTGATACTTTTCAGTTACATCGTCCAAACCAAAAAGCATTTTCAACACAACCAAAAACTGAGCAAGAATGAGAATTTCTGGTATTGCGCGGTACTTATCAAGGTTAAATTTTGTGACCATATCATCACAATAGTTCTCAAAAGTGAACAGATCGTTGAGCAGCGTCACGAAACATTCGAATTCCCCTGAAGTAGAGGAATTTTAAATTAGTAATTTCTTTGATTATAGGGGTTAACTTAGAAAAAAAGACTTACTTGGAAGTACAAAGTCGTCAATGTATTTGGGAATCAGCTCTTTTACTCTTGGATAGTTAAAAGCTTTGATACCCAAAAACTCAACAAAAGCGGCTGTATCTGGGCCCAAATTGTGGAACGTGGCCAATTGTAAAACCCTGGAAGTGCTCAGTTTATCGACATTTGCCTCCCGGTACCATTCTATCTCGTGAATCATTCGCTTCAGGTTATCTGGGCGCAGGGTTCCAACATTGAAAAGTCTGAAGAGAAGGATAAATACTATTAACTTCAAATCAAAAGACCAAATGCAACTACATTTACATGAGCGAACTTACCTTATCACATCAGGTATTCCAACAGAAAATCCAAGCTCTCTCAGTGCAGCAAACACAGTAAGAAGACACTTCGTCACTGCGAAGTTCTCGCGTCGTATCGCTTTCCATTGTCTCTTGTATTTTCCCCTAATCAAGGATCCAATGGCACGATTCCTGGCAGCTTTGTTTTTTCTTATAAGTTTCCTCGCCAGTTCTGTGTATCGGACCTTCCCGTTGACATTAATCGCGTTGTTGTTATCCTGTGACTCCTCACGCCGTTCTTTCTCTATCATATTATCAAACTCATTCTCGTCTACTACTGGTCCACCGGGAAGCTGTGACACGTAATCTTGCTCCAACGCCTTCCTCTGTAGAACAAACAAAATAAATAGAAACAACCAATAAGCATAGGAAAACACTTATGAAGACACAGGTAACTTACTTTTCGAAACGTCTTCGATCTCTTTGTCGCCTGTGTTGGGTTTATTTCCCCCTGATTCTTTTTAGCCTTCTTCTTCAGCTTCATCCGTTTACGGGCCTTCCCTAAAGTTGCTGTCTTTTTCATACCCAACACAGAATACAGATTTCTGCAAATAAAAGTTGATACAAAAATTAGCCAGTCTCTCCCCAAATCCCAATATTATTTCGTTCATGTTTCAGTAAGATTAGTTACGTTTTCGGCTCGCCCACGGTGATCCTTGGAGGTCGATATGGATTAAGAGTAGATACAAAAAATACTCCACGCCTCCTCATGTACAAGACATATAACTCTAAAATCTTGGCTTTGACTACTTTCGGAAACCCTATCTCAATCAGTTGCTCCGCCATGTATTTTAAAACAACATTCCACACTTCCCAAGTCGACAAAGTTCTTGGGCCATCTAAATAAAAAACAACCAGGAGAACCTTTAATGAAATAAATCGCTGAAACCAAAAAAAAACACTTCAATCAAATTACATGCAGCGCGGACAGATTTTGTTTGCGTCTTTTCACGCAGAGTTTGAGCTTTGGTACGATTAAGGCCTTGTAGTTCCGGTCGAAATGCATCGTCTAAGTATATTCGGGACACCTGTCGGTAAAAAACTAACCTCACTACAAAACTACCCCAAAATCACATGCACTTAAAAATGATGAAGTCATCGTCAATACCTGCGACTGTGTGAAACACGATGAGCAGTAGAAAAATCCACCTTCGTGTAGAAAGTCAGTAGATCCACAATTTGGACAAGATTCTTGGGTCGCCGGTGCCACCTCATCTTCAACCGTTTCCAATTCCATTCTTACAATATTTTAACCAAATCAATTATTGTTCCTTCCCGTTATGTAAAAAAAGTCGAAGCAGACAAGTACAATTCCAGCTGCCTTCAAATTCCAAGTCCCGACTCTGGTTTCACTGGTGCATGCTTTTCTCAGTTTATCACGTGGATGGAAGTACTACTTGTTCTAGACTTGCGTAGAGCGTATGGGTAGTAAACAAACTTTTCAATCCAAATGCATATGCCCATTCCAATTTTTTTTTCATACTGTGTGCATATATGTAACAAACTTTCTACTTCTCGTTGGACATCGATCTGACATCTGAGGAAACCTGCACGTTCCCTCGTGTGTGGCTCTTTCGCCAAGCATTTTTACCATCTTCTTCAGCTGCACTATGTACAGGTCTGCATCATCATCCTTCATGAAAGTATCATCATGATCTATGATGATTCATTTTCATGGGAAGAGTCTTGATTATTTTAACGTTTTATCCGAACGAAATCCAACCCTAGCCAGTACGAAAATTCGTTAAAATGCGGAATATATTAAGCCAGAGGGACAAACGACACTTGTTCACTATCCGGTGATGAACGGAGACATACGTCGAAAGTTACTGAGGAGAGCCCAACGGCATTATCACGACGCTGCTATCTTCAAAACGAACTTGTGACTTCTACAAACAAGTAGTAAATTGTTCCAGATCGCAGAGTAAACCTATCATAGTTTAACGTTGTTCGGTACATTAAAAATTACATTATCCAGAAAAGATATTTTTCAGTTCTGCAATCGGACCTGTTCCAGGAATTGTGAAGTCCGCCGCCGCTAAAGCAGTCAGGTTAGCCAATATTAAATTTTGATCATTTTTGAGCGTAAAGAAATCAATGATGATGAGCAAATGCGTACCTAATTGCATAGCTTAGCTGGAGTTTCGCTATCGATTCTAAATTTGCGCGACCTGTTAGAAAACAACTAAGCAATTGTCCACGTGAAACGTTTTCAAAGTCCGTTAGTCTAAATACTGAATGTTTAAAAGTGTGGTATTGACCCTATCCATCCTTTCCTTTGTTTATTAAATTAAGAAGCTACCCATTCTCATTCATTATGTTTTTCACAGCATTGTTTGAGTACCACTCTAGAGCCAGAGCCAAGTCAAGTTCTTTACGTTTTTCGTTAGCAGCAGACTTTGCTGTGGGTGAGCATGGTCTACTGTAGGTTTTCACGATCAACCAGAAGAAAAAAACCCATGTTGCAGGAAGGGTTAAATGCGCGATGCAACACACAGACGAGATTATGTGTTTTGAGGCTGAAGTATTGGCTGTGTTGTTTGAGTAAATCCCTTTCCTTCTGAAAATCTGTTGTGCTTGTGCATTGTATGTTCTGTATGCCAAATCTTTGAGAAACCATTTTTAACTTCGCACATTCTAAAACAGAAGTTTACTGTGATGTGATTGACTGACTGGTGGTGCGAGAAAACGTTAATTAAAATTAACTCCAGGTGACTCTTTTCGGTATAATAATGTAGTGACGGGGAACCAGCTGAGGAGGATAGACGGAGTAGAGACTCGACTGGAAGAATTTAGAGGAGGTGAGGGTGGGGATGTACAAGTACAAGTATAACTGTAAAGAGTGTTCTTGAATTTTAAATTTTGTTGTGGAAATATGTTTAGAGTCTCTTATTAACTGGAGGAGGAAGAAGAGGTCTTTTATCTTGGTGAAACGTAAAATTTTGGAGAATGGCGACATCCAAGCTGTCTGCCACTTCGCTACTGGACGGAGGTGGTGTCGAGAAGGAAGGTGGTACGGGGAAAGACGAAAGTTCCTCTGGAAGACCTGCTCGATCTGTGTCACCGGAAGTTGCCAAGTGTGCTATCTGCTTGGGAGATGTAGTGAATAGAAGTTGTAGCAACTCTTGTGCCCACCAGTTTTGTTTTGGGTGCTTGTTGGAGTGGTCCAAAGTGAAGCCTGAGTGTCCTCTGTGTAAAATGTCCTTTCGGACGATTTGCCACAACTTTAGAGGAAATGACGAACATGATGAGTATCAAGTACCAACGCCAGTCCCACACCTATCCATTAGGTTTACAGCGTCGGGCACTCGCTTTTCCCATCCGTGAGTCTGGTTATCTGTGAGCTTATAATAATTTTCGTTATGATTGTATACTCATACAACATAATTCAATTTGTTCCAGGTTCATCCAAGTTTTGGAAGCACGGACACCATTTTCATCGCACGTATCTCGTGCATTCGACGCCTTGTCAATGCCGTCATCTGGACTTTATCAACCTCCTCCTGCTGCTCCTGTGGTTGTATCCAGCAATCCATTCAATAGTAATTTTCGTCCGTAAGTCTGATCTCCGTAATACTAGTTGCGTTGATTAAAACAGTGTTCACCACTAAACGTAATGGTACTAAGTAAATGGGATGTTTAAACTTTAGGGAAACCTTCGGCGATTTCATCAGCGAGCACAGACGAGTTCATGAAGAGGCTATCCAAATGCCAGGATATCAGAACCGACGGCGACGTTACGACCGTAATGAATGGGTGCAACCATTTGGCTCTACATTGCAGCCTGGCTCGGTAATATTTCCATCGGTGGAGTACGTCCGTAGTCATCCAAGCGTTAGTAACCGCCTTCGCTCCTGGTTGTACCGTGAACTGAACGTATTACTAGGTCTCCACAGAAGTCGTGATCAGGTATGCTCGCAAAAGAAGCAGAACCTTTAAGTTCCGACTGAATATCCAAATCTGTTCATCCCAAATGAACTATAACTATGTGTATTTTTCGAAATAGATGGCGTTTGTTTACGACCTTATTATGCATTTAATTAATCACTACGATGTACGCTCACAAGACTTCCGAGATATGGTGCATACATATTTTGCGGCGAAAACAGCTCATTTCCAACACGAGCTGTACCATTATATTATTAGTGGAATGGGAATGGAGGAATACGACCGAGTAGCTGAATATCCTTCCAATGGAAACAATGGTGGTGGTCTTCGCAGGAATGCTCCTCCTGAGGTGATAACTTTAGACTCAGACGATGAAGGAAGACAGAATTCAAACTTGATACCACGACCAACTCTTCAAAACTCAAGTGGGGATGTTATTATCTTAGATTCCTCCTCAGGTAATTCATTTTCGCATTGTTTTTATCCACTGTTTAGCAAACGTTCTAATTTTATCATCGTAATATTTTATCTCATAGATGAAGATGAGAGTCCGATTATGCTTAGGCCTATTGTTAGACCCAGAGATGCAGTGTCCACTATTGCCAGTATTCAGATGCCTTCGTTGATGCTCGGGGGAAGTTCGAGAGCTGCAGCTGATCAACCAGAAGAGGTTGAATCCTACCCTCGAGAAGAAAATGAACGAGATCCGGATATGCCTGTGTTGGTTCCACAAGTGTTCCGTAGTTTCGATTTACGTCGTTTTGATGAGGATGGCACTATTGACGGACCGTCGACTAGCAGCTCAGCGAACGCAGTCACCACTCCTCCAATTAGTCGTGTGATTACAAATGAACCAGTGAATCAGAATCTGGTCAGGCCATCTGTTTTGAGCAGATCTAGTGGCAGATTGGAGAGAGTTTTAGAACCGGATTTCGATATCAATCTAGACGTGTCTGTTGAGAGTTACTCATCGCCACCAAGACATGTTAGTAGCACTTCCATCGACTACTAGAAATTTTCATGTTTGTTAGAATTAATCATGGACAATTAATATTATCTGCATGTGTTTATTTTGAATGCTAGACATCACGCCCTTTGACAAGTCCGGATTTTCCTATCTTGCAACTTCGCCGTAACATGGACAGAAACAGTGAATGGGAAATGGATAGGACAATGCCTAACTTCAATATTGGTAAAATGACATTCCTCGACTAAAGGCAAGTGTGAGGATTTGTTTAAGTCTATGCCTGTACGATATTTTGCAGCTTCTGTTCGCACCTATCTGGGAATAGGGACTTCGGGCAGCCGACCTAGTACGAGTGGGCGTGGAGAGACTTCTAGTGCATTTGTTCCGTACGAGCCAGAATCTTCGCATTCAGTCAGAGAAGACCTCATACGACCACCGAGACCTAGTTGTATACACGGCACAAGCGGGGATTCATCAGCTGGAATGCAACAGAGTTCATCGTCGAGAGATTGCCGATCTATATCTCCTAGTCCAGCCTTTCGTATTGACCTCTACCCGAGGGGAATAAGCAGTTCTCAAGTGATGGATCTCTCTCGCTCTGCAGGACTAGTGTCTGCCACCAATCCTCCCAGCCGTGGATTATCTTCTAGGTCACCAACAGCGTGCGACTTAACATCAATAATTCGAACTCCGCCACTCCCGGGTACTTCATCGCAGAACTTGCCTGGTCCATCAAGAATTGCTGGATCCAATCCTTACACTTATCGTAACGTATGTGCAAGGGTAGAAGACAAACCAGTACCTGAAAAAGCGGATGAAAGTGAATCAGATGAACTGGAGTGTCTTGGGGCATTCCCAATTCAGAAGAAGCCCCCACTGGCAGTTATAACTTTGTCTTCTTCAGAAGACGAAGACGAGTCAAACGTGAAGACGGAAAGCAAAACCGAAAGACTGAATATTAATGTAAGCATTGAAATAACATGTATGACGTTATCATTAATTTATCTCGACGTGCATGTGTTCATAATATGTTGTAATCATTTTATCCAGTCCTCCGACGAAGATACAAGCTTTTTGGACAACTTCTTGAATCAACCCGAGTCACCTAATTTCCACTTGCTTGGGGATTTATGTCAATTTCCGGATCTTCATTCTTCCTCATCCTCATCTAGCTGTCTCCCTATAATCCCGCCTCAACAGTCATCGAGTAGTTTTAGTGGAATACGAAATCGTAAAACCTCATCAGCAGTTATACAGTTCCCAACTATCCCTTGTGTTAAATTCAGTTCTAGTAGTACTAGCAGTTCAACTGTTCAGCCTAATCCAACTGTAAGTGGAAACAATAATCCGTCGTCTTCATCGAACGTCAGCACTGACGACCGCAGTAGAAAAAAACACAGGAGTTCCCCTGCAAAGAAATCCAATAAGAAAACTCGGTGTGTATCCAGTTCGGATGAGTCGGGTGATGAAGAATCTACATCCACAAAACAACCTAGCCCTATCGTCGTCAGACTACCAAAGAAGAGAAAGTATCCTCTCATTGCGAATATTTTTAATGATACGTCAGAATCCTCTGACGATGGTTCCAAGTCCGAAAACGACAGTGATAGTGATTATTCCGCAAGCACTTCAAGTAAACGCAAAAGTAAAAGCCCAAGTGAGAAGAAACGATCGTCATCGAAAAAGAAACACAAATCAAAATCCAAGAAATCCAAGAAATCGAAAAAGGGCAAAGATAAGGACAAGACTACGAAAAGTCATAAACGCACAAGGCACAAGTCACCTTCTGGTGCTACGCCGAGTACCAGCTCAAGTGGTGCCTCTAGACCTTCAAGGAAAATGAGGAAGACTGAAGATCCGGCATCACGAAATCGTTCAAAGACTATGACTATGGTACATGATACTTCTACTGAATCATCGCCCAGCATTAATTTTAGCTCATCATCTCTGACAGTCATGCCTGTTTGTGATTTTGAATCCCCTAGCAATCTACTTGACTTAAGCCTTAATAGCAGCCGCACAGAAGACGTGATTCCCAATGATGATCCCGTGAACCTTCGTGCACCTTCGCGACCACCTATATACCATTTTGGAGACTCGTCCGTATCGCTGCCTTCTACGGTAGAAGTATCTGTGTTTAGTCCTTCACGATATTGCTGGAATGAATTATTGCCTTCTGCTTCTGATTCTCGTAATACGTCAGAGCGGGATTGGGATGACTGATAGCCTTATACCGTTATTAATGATATTAGTATTTTCAAGTGTTATCGTATAGGAAGTTACGAAATTTTTGTACATTCACTATACACCCGATTGTTTTCCCGTAAGCACTATGCAAGGCGAAACTATACATCTCAGAGAGTTGATGTTAAATCCGAATGTTATTAAAAAATAATGTACTTTTGTACTAGTTATCTTTGTTTGTTTGTTTACATCAATTCTTTTTTCAGTTATTTCTATTCTCGAAAGTTACGAGCAATGTTAAAAATCTGCTTTTGGTTACGGCAGAGGAAATGTCGATTGGACAGCGGACGGGTATTAATTGTTTGTACATTTTAAGTTGTTATTCTGTACATTAAGTTTTTAAATAGTTTTCAGCGTTTGAGAACATGCCACCCTTGACTTGACTTAACTATGTGTGAATCAATTTCGACTTACAACACCTGCCTATTGGCATTAATGCCATCGATGTAGAGTCTTCCTACATAAGCTTAATGCTGTGTTATATTTCAGAGAAAATGAGTTTCCAGTTCATTTTGTAAAGCTATGCAATGACATACTCGACTCCTATCTGTCGACCTTTCTTAATTAGAATTGGCACAACTGAATGCATTTTGTGTAGTTTTATCAAAAGCTCTTGAATTGTTTTTGCAGAGTAATCCTGACTCAGAAGTGGCAACACTTTTGTGCAAACTTTTATTTATTTATTTGTGTTTTGATCATTTTGTGAATAAAAGTACAACAGTTATGAATTGTAACTTGTCGACCTTTAAAAGACTTCTTTTATTTATTTATTTTTCTGTTTGTGACCATCATGAAGTGCTCACATTTTTTATCACAATGCTATTAAAGCAGAGTTACATCTTATCGATAACATAACTGACATACTAAGTATCCTACTGAAATATTATGTTACATCTTAACATACATTGTAGAATACATATCTTCTCGGTTAATGAATATAAAAAAAATTCAAGATTGATTTGTCAGACAGGTGTATTTTTAAAGGAACTTGGTATTAACCTCTGTAGTAATCATAACTTGGTTGTTGGTAATCACTGTTAGTGTTCTGTGAGTTGCTGTTGTATCTTGATCTAGATCTGAGCAAAATCTGAGCCCTTGGGTCGGTCGAGCCTGCCCCTCTTGAGGGTTTAGTTTCTGTTGTTGGCGCTGGGACCGAGGCGTCCGTGCTTTGATCAACGTAGGAGGAGGAACGGTTCCTGGTACGATTTCGTTTACGCGTTGGCTGTGGCGTTTCTTCATAGGTTGCTCGAGAGGCGCTGTTCAAGTTGATGTGTGATGCAAGCGTAGACTGTCCCAAAAATTTCGTTACTGTTTTTACTTCCGTTTTTGTTATTGTCACAGTTTGGGGTTCCGCAGCCTTTGGGATTGGTGGACACTTTTCATACTTTTGATAGTTGCTTGAAAAGTCACCATCCGAGCTGGGCTCCAGTTGGTATTCCCCTTCGTCCCCATATTGTTCGCCACGTTTTAGTCTTCTGTTATAGTAGCTGTAGTCATCAGGATACTGTGCGGCTGCTGGGTCTTCATCGACAGCCACAGGATCTTCGTAAACGTTGGTATATTTCCTTTTACTGAAGCCAGAGTTGCTTGTTCCTTTCTTTGTGGAAGCTGGTGGTGCAGCGGCATAAGGTTGATAATCAGTTTCATAGTAATCATCCTTTGAAGTGCTTCCATATCTGCTTCCTTGGTCAGTATAGTCACGGTCCCTCGTGTTACCCCTGGAATTAGTTGTCGTTGAGGTCTTTGGGCTGGATCGCCCAGGCTTCGTTCTTTTTCCGCTTTGATTACCATTTCTAGTACTGCTTTTAGAAAACTTTGACTGCAAACCACCTCCACCACGTACTCTGGAGTGTGTAACTGGCTCCTCCTCGTCCTCATATTCTGGAGGAGGGGCCTTCTGATATTTTTTGGATGGAATAGCTTGGGGCACTAACGACTGGGCCTCCTCATCCACATCATTCAATGATGGTGAAGCAGTCACGGTTGGGGTTTGAAGAGCAGGAGTAGGAGCAATCGTTTGCGTAACGTACGTAGGGGTTATCGTAGATGTTACAGTTCGAACTTCGGAAGTAGTAACATCGTACACCTTCGTTCGCGTGACAGTTGTGGGCACAGGTTTGTTTCCAAATAGCAATGGAATCGTTACTAACGCCGTACTTGTGAGCTTAGTCACGAACGTAGTTGTGGTTGTGTATGTGGTCAGCGTTTGGGCTGGGAAAATCAAGTTTTGATTTATGGCCGGGAAAGGGTTGATAAGCCCTCCGGCCACACCGGCAGCATTGGCAACGTTCAGGTTCAAATTTGAACCAAGGCCTTGCAGATTAGCGTTCGCGAGAGAAAGGAATGGGTTGGCTGCTTGTTGTCTTTGTTGCATCAATTGGTACAAGAGCAAGTTGGTAAGCTGACATGAAGCCAAGAGACCTGTACAAACCAAAAATTATTTTTATTACTTCTATCAGTAAAGTTGATTTGACATTTATTTCTCTCTTCATCGTATGACACTAATCAGTGATTACTTTTGCCAAATCTGAAACCATTTTGGAGGCTTAAAGCTCAAAAATAATTTCAGGTTTATTTTTTCTTCGCATCATTGACATGAATTTGCAATGCATTGTTTGTAGGAGTGGCACAAAATTAGAAAAAAATCGTGTTCAACCAAATGAATTAATTTGACGAACATTCATACATTACAATCACAATAAATATTATAAAAGTAAGCTTCCAACCATATTTTTATGCAAAAAAAAAAACAAGAAAACAATCAGTTAGTTCACGTAACATTTATTTATAAATGCCTAATGGCTATTATAGAATGACTCACTTTCGTGTCAATATGTTTTCATGTTCATACTCTGGGGTACAATGTTCCTAACTTATATTTAACATCCGTTAACCGTTACGTTTAGTAGTCACAGCTAACAAAATTTGAGTGCATGATGGGCGATGTGCAAAGTACATACTGCATCTATTTACTCTAGCATCCATCCAATAGTGGTAGTATAGTATTTAAACTAATTTATAGACCAAAAATTAGTAAAACTATGTCTCGAGGTCTAATTGCAGGCAAGATTTTATGCTATAAATATGCGATGCGAGAGAGTTTACGCCTTTAGTTGCGTTCCTTTTTAGTTGACCTGGATGAAAAAGATAATTGTATAAAATATGGGTGAAATAATATGTCTGATTAACTGCCTCAATGGTATCAGAGATTCGCCATGATAATCTGTTTCCTTTAAGGACACAAAGGGAGTGTGTGTAAGTCCTATTTTAAATCTTATCGGTTTGATCTACCTTTTTTCTCTAAAGTAGTTCACTAAATAGTTCCCATATTTTTACATACAGTAATTAAATGTTTTAAAGTCCCTTTCATTTTACTGTGGCAAACCAAATCGACAACATATCGAAAAAAAATCAAAGATTTCATGTACTTCCTATGTGCTTACATGAACAGCTCATGATGACACAAATAGCATGCGATCCACATGCATGCTCCTGTTATATGCATAAAAATAAGTTCATTAACTTGATGCTATAACTTTTAAAAATGCAAGAAGTGGTTTTTAACTAGTCTTAAAACGAAACCCGTGGAGGTAAGTAGCAAAGTAAAAAGTTTAATCATGAGATTCATGAGGTAGGACTACTTTACAAAAGAGTTTATTAGTTTTATGCAAATCTGTTTTTCAGCGCTCCAATTATCGGCCCGAAGTGTATTCCTTTTAGATTAATTACTGTATTTCCAGTACACAGACAAGATTTTTATAACAAAATGTTCAGATTTTCAGCCATTTTTTGCCTAAATCCATCCAACGATTGTTTTAATTCCACTCTCATTTACAATTGCTTTTGATCTTTCAAGGACATTTCCACCGTCAACTTTGCACTCTGATTGTCAAAGTATAGCTGAATTCATTGCTCATGGATAGTGGCATCATAAGAATCAAAAGTCATTTTGATACCGTCATTAGAGACTAATGAGGGGATTTCGCGTTTAGCTTTACTAGTAAAAAATCTACCTTCGGCAGTTTTAGTAGAATTTTTTGGTTTTGGTTTCAGGGAAAAAACTACGAAAAAGATCTTTTCTGACTATATTTGGTTACATAGCTTACTTTTACGAATTTGGTCTACTGATGGCTTGCATACTTTTTACTCTACGAAGTGTTTTTATACCTTAGATCAAATTATACCTCAAACCACAAACGGATCCGATCTCTTAAAATCTATGAAAAAACGTGCAATCATAAATCAACCATGCACTTGAATTATTCGAATCTAAATTTGCGAATTAATTCAAATATTCATTTAGTGAACAATAAATGCAGGTCAGTCGTAAAATAAGTAATGAGTAATTTGCGAGCGGTGTTTGGTTATTGACATTTCACTTGACTTCATTTATCTAGCGCTACACTCATAATCTAATACCTTAGCATTCCTTTTGACTCATTTTATATTGAATATAAATGAATTTTTTAGATTTTTTAAGCTTTTATTTTATAAGTTCTGTTTTAAGGACAGGTTGTGTTTTTATTCCACGTGTAGAAGGTAAACCCTCGCGTTTCCATAAACTGTACATATAAATTCATGAAACAAAACCTGTTTCCTAAAAAAGAATCCTAGGAATTGATAAGTTTTCATCTGGAGGAATAATGAGTTTACTTACTTATTAATAAAACGTTTCTAGACTCGGAGTTTACACTATAGGTTATCAACTCCATAAACTTTGGACTAAGTTTTGATTACCGTAGGGTATGCCGGATAGTAAGTATCGATTCCATCCAGGGCTTTTAATGATTAATTTTCCACGTATGCGAAATGTTGAATTGGTCAACACCAAATTAATTTCCTTTAAGCGTGTATTATTAGTACGTTGCAACGTATGTGCAACACGATTTGTCAAGCAGCTCACCGGAATTAAAAGTAATTTATACATAGAATTAAATTAACTCATAACGAGAACTGCGGAGGCACGTCGCTTGTCTGTGTTGCAATATATAGACATACCTATATTGCGGTATTTCGTTTATCTGCATGTTGTTACTAAATATATATAAGCATGTTCAAAATAATACGATTTTTGGATGAGTAGCAGTTTTCAAAATCTCATTTAAATTAGTATTAAAACGAAGCATGATTAGATTGCGATATTTCATATGCCACTCAATTCAAAACTTTTTCCAATCATCTCCAAAAAAGAACTTTTTAGATTAAAATCTGTTCGATAGGATTTTATTGTTGGACGTCAGTTGATGGGCAGTTGTGCAAACGAAATGATGATGAGATTAGTCGATATCACTAATCCTCTTCCATTCACTTGAGAGGATTATGTAATCATCAAATAATCAAACGTGCACATGTGTGCATCATGTGTGCATGGCCGGCTTTAATAAGGGTTCGAAGTAATGAAGACGCTCGCGCTCTTAAACCCGAAACATAGAAAACAAATCGTTTTTGAAAACCAATTACACTTGTAAATTGGTCGCCAGAAATTTTTACTGCATTTGGTAGTACCTAAGACGAAAGGAAAATTGTCGTGATTAACATCAAAATCCCGAACCAAACTAGAAAATTACAGGGCGAGGAACGAGCAACAGGTGCAACCCGTTATTTCAACACTACAAGGAAATCCTCGACTGATGATGACCATGCGCGTTTTTGGTGCGTACTGGAACCTGACAAAGGTGAACAAAGTAAGAAGCCTTGTTAACAGATATTAAATGGGAGGAGGTGTGAGACACTGTTATTATATTCAAATTTCCATTGCTTATTACAACATGATATTCATTGTACAGGCCTCTCAATTCCATGTCTGTAGGTGCCAATTTCTTTGTTGGTTCTTGTTTGCTGGCGACAAATCATGAACTGCTTATAAAACTTTTTTTCAAACAAGTTCAACACTTTAAGTACCATGCATAAAAAACTGGACCGATTTTTTTTTTCACAAAGTCACCTCTACATGCAACATGATGTATAGGGACAACATAATATTTTGTAGTTAAGATTTTTAAAGTTCTAGGTTAGGCATGCTATGTGAGTATGAGGCAACCAAAGAGAATACTTTTTTTTTTCTCATTCCAAGCAGATTTTTATATGCGAATACCATTCTCTTCAAATTACTGCGGTTCTTTCGATTCGATAAAGGTTTAGTAAAAGTTCTATTTTAAATTGCTATTGTTTTCATATCTTTTTTCAAGTTGCATCTCAAGTTTTCAGTGTCACTAGATGCACGGACTAGTTGATGATGGCATTCTGTGAGTAAACTTGAACTATATAATTTTTGCCTTCAGATTAAAATGCAAATAATTTGCATTCATCAATATGCACGCATGGACACATGTAAAAATAGATACATTCAGCAAATTTTCGAAGCTAACGCCCAAGCCCATGTAATACAAAAGCACGGCATGCCTCTGCAGTGACGCTCTCGCGCATGAAAGTATGACAATTGCTGTTATCGAACCTAACCAACATCTTTGTACTAGACTAAAGCGAGACCCGCATCAATGATAATTTCATTCTTCGATTTCTAGCATTCTAGCTTCGCATTTGGCTGTAGTTTTTGCAAACAACACTGTGTACTTAAATAAGATACCTAGTTGCACGAGCAAGCTAGAAAAAACAGTCAGTCAAGAGCACTTTTCCAATGTCATTCAATGGAATTAGGGACATAATGTACATGCCTATACTTTATGTGATCCCTTTCAAATCAGAAGAAAAGACATTGCCTGATATTTTTTATACTGATATTCTATCATTTTGAAGTTGACATGTTTAGATCAACAACAGGATGTCATCGCATGAGATAATTGAATACGAAATACTATGAAAGATAATGGTTTTGCTTAAACTTATGAGTTTTATAGTACAAGCCTCTTGTTTATTGACAACTTTTGTTGGGATCTTCTAAGATTTATGGAACAACAAACTATCACTTTCTGAGCTAACTCCTACGGAGTTTTCATTGTTATTGATATTCATCGTTAAGAAGTGGTGGAAGGACTGGCAGATTTACCCACGTTATCCGTAAAGTTTTGTTAATTAAATGTATACTGCTACTGAGACTTTAATCTTGATGCAACACGAAATGAGAGCAGCTTCACATCACGCAAATTTCATGAAAAATTGTTGTGGTGAATTTGGCAATGTCTATTTCTAGGGAGTGACGACAAACAAATCACAGTCCTTTTTGCCTGGACTTAATCTCAATTGATTTTGGTATATAGCGCATCACTATCGCGTAGTTCAAATAAAGAATATTGTACTTCAGCTGATAAAGGTGGACAGTGGATGCTTCATAAGAATGTAGGGAGGAAGATTCCTTGAAGGGCATTTTTACCTGTCTCAATATGTTCAGGTTGTCACACCTCTATAACAAAAAAGCTGATGATTGGTGTTTCGCCAAAGTTAGTTGGGAAACTATTTTTCTCAAATAATTGAATCAAAAATTATATTCTCGACTACAAGATTAAATTTTAAGAGAAAACACTTCCCCATATCTTCTTTTCCATCAATGCGTTCAGATACACTTATTCTTTACAGCTACGAACTATATAATAGAACGCCTACTTGTATGAATAGGTGATAATGGGTTAGCGTACTACCGTACTTACAATATAAGTAACACATTACAAGCTATTCTGCAGCTACGTCACATCTCATTCTGGAACAGTGTTTTTGATGAAAAAAATCATCAATAAATGGTTAAAGTTGTCGCCAAGAATTAGATCAAATCGAGACAATTCATCGTGTACCAAATTAATCTTATTGGAAGGAAGTAGAAGTTGAAGATTATGCTTACTTTTGTAGATCAAGTTCTCGCTAGTACTGACAAAATAATTGCTTTGTATGTTCTTGTTTGGCAATAGCTGCATGATTATTATCTGAAGACGTTTCCGGAAACAATTTAATAATTCGTTACAAAGTTAAGTGTCCTTGATGACTGCTATGTATAATGTACCTGTGGTTCTATATTACAATATCAATAGAAAATCATATGAACCAACCGGATTCACATTTATATTGGAATCTAAATGCATCGGCTTGTAATTGAATCTTAGTGTCTCTATATCTTATACGTTATTCAGATGCTTTATGTCGCTCAAATTTTATTGAGGTAACGAATTTATAATAAACCAACGTGGATCAACGATTATTGTATTGAGTCAGGTATTCAGTCTTTAAATTGAAGGCACGCGAGAAGAACGTGATCGACCAATTGTGGTCCAATAAGAGCAGATGAACTGGTTGAAATGAATATTAGTTCTTGTTTTGCTCAGTTGATTTAATACAATTACAGGAAAGATATTTGATTACATGCGCTCCCAGTCATAGCCATCACGGTATTCCCACTGGTCAAGTTTTGCACGCTCAACATATAAAATTATAATCCAGGATTTGGGGGCTACTGGACTACTACTCTAAAAAAATAAGCCAATTTTCCAAAAACTTGAACACAATTAATTTGGTACTGGAAACCAATATCACTTTTTAAAAAAAATTAGTCTCTTTTATGTTAGACTTTGCGGTTTTCGTTTGAAATTGTACGGAATTTTTATAGCATGTTTTGTGGGTTTGGCAAAACGATAAATTTATTTTTTGTACTTTGATTATAGACTTCTATAATATTCATCTTGTGATAAAGATATATATTACTAATCTCCACACTTCATCCACATAAGCCTTTGGCCCAAAACGTTGTAAGGGTATCAATTTTCGGTCAAAAATAAAATAGGAACCGCTCTATTAATGTTGAGCAGAGATACGCAATTCAATCCATAAAATTAATTGATTGCGTCAAGCAAAATCCATAAAGAATTGGCGTGAGCTTTCGCGAAAGAATTCCAGCAACATCTTATATAATCATAATCTTCTCAGGCACAACTGCACCTGATTGGCTTGCTAATGCATATTGTATGCAACCTCTTCGACAACGCCCCACTTTTTATGCCTGGAATATCTACTTTCCTACGTCAATAGCGTGTCATCTTTTGCCCCAACTAAATAGTACATATAATACTCAAAAATGTTGGCGAATATGTCCAACAAATTGTGGGCCACAATATCATTGCATGCCCGTGCACATGAACTGGTAGTCAAAAAGGCGGACAATCAAAGATTTCGGATTTATGTGTATGGAAAATATCCTTGAATAGTCCGGGAATATCTTTTTTCAGTGCTCCACGTAACTTAGCTGTCAAATGATCAGCCTTTTAGGAGAACATTGCAACAAAAACTCCACAAAGCAAGTTTGTAGTTGGGTCTTGGCAGACTTTCAGCTTTGTTTCATAACAGTAAATCTTAATTTAATTGATGAAGCGACATTGATTCATTCATAACCGTAAGTTTTAGCAGAGTTGATTTAGAAGACGATTTTAGCATGTGCATGTTGTAAGTAAGTAACCCTGTAGGAGATATGTAATTTTCACGTTAACACATAGAAATACCATCATCGCCTCCTCCGGTTTCATGCATATCTGTTAACACATCCTTGCTCCATTTTGTAACCGTGCTCTTTCTACTTGGTACAATATCCTTACATCTTGCATTGGTGGCAGGCCTGCGTGCATATAAGGAATAGCCTAAATAACGAGGGTGTGCCAGTAACATGCTACGACCATTTATGAAAACTTCCTTTTCAAAAATGCACTTTGTTCTGGAAATATCAAATATATCCGCACGGAAGTGTTTCTCAGAGTTTTGCAAAACTTCCTGCCACATACTTGAAGCAACCGTAAAATGTTTTAGTACGTATTCTACTCGGAGACTCGACCTCTCTTGAACAGAATAAGATGGAAATCCACACTCAAGAACATGCTTAAGAAATTCCAGTGTCGATGATTTAGGGTTTTTTCATCATGAGTACAATAGTTGGAGTTAGTTTTTGCATGGAAAAATATGATGGCTCTTAAGTCTTTGTATTCTTCAAGGTGTCAAACTGCATTTTGGCCATGGGGGTTTTCGCTGATCAAGTAATTATACCGTTGGTACAAGTCTACCAACCTGTCGAAGTGTAATTATCGACTGACTACAAAATCTGCAAGTTAAATGTCCCATTGTAGTTCATAAAAGATAAGGGCATATTAATTCATTTCTGTATTATGGCTAAATACCCAGAGCGAACAACAAATTGATTGTTCGTGTGACGAATACTACCATTCATTATCTCGAGCACGAAAAAATCATTACGATGTTATTAGCAATATCTATTCAGCATACCGTATAATTATTAACCATTGTGAATATTAATAAATCTTTAAAAACTTAGGTTAGATGACACCAACGAGCTGCGGATGGCACTTGTCATGAACTTTTTCAAGATCAATGCAGACTGCAGACTCGTAAGGATTTGTCCTAACTGAATTAGTTTACAGCAAATAGGCTGTAGGAAGGCTCGACACGCTTTCAAATACAATACTACTAAATAAAATTGTTCAATGTCTAAGGAAAAAGTAAATTTTAAACATGTGTGTTTTTTTTTAAAAATGTTTTACATAATAGCACATTAGAATATTTTTCAAATTACGTCGCACGCAGCTCCAGCATGCTTCCCTAGTATAAATGTCTATGCTCTAACTATGAATACAATACCTGCGCAAGAAAGCAGAACAAAAACGTTTCCTAAGGTTGAAGGAATTCAAAAGGTTTGCGGTTCATATTTGAGTACAGAATGCAAATAGCAACTCGTCATAATAGCTATCACATCATCACAAACTTAATCTTTCAATTTCAAACATTATGAAATGTAGGTACCTTTATTGCAGTATCCTGCACGAGGATCTCCATTGTCTAAATCAGTGAGAGAATGAGGGTTTCGGGCGTGGGAATGATTGTGCAAGGTATTTATGTGAATAAAGCTCATTTTAGTTCGAAATGTCATCATCATAGCGTGCAACAAGCTCTGTTGCGGGAAAGTTTGTGATATTAGGCATTAAGTAGCGACACACTACCATGCTACATGACACATAACACGCTTGCACGTGACATTGATCTTCCTCTGAGCCAAGTCTTAATTCGATGATGAATGAACAACCCATCATGAGAAACGAAGGTGCCTGCTCTGCGCTTTGCAGCAAGCATATTAACATTTATAGAGCGTTTTCAAAATTTACTACACACATTATTTTCATTATTGATGTGCAAACGTTAATCTGCACATCAGCAAAAAACTGTTTGGTGCTACATTAAGTTTGTCGACACATGTACACCAATTAAACTTAATGCGAAAATCACATATTGGTACGAATTCGTCGATTTTGAGACGCCATAACAGCCTTAATATTTCCCAACTTTGCACGAGTGACTTACCGACTGCAGTGCATACAATTATACTGATGCATGAAAAACTTGAGTTAAACGCTAATTCTACAATTCATATTAAAACAATGCTTAGTTAATCGTAGTAGTACAGCTACTAATTAGCCCCAAGCTTTACTTTACTACATGTGTAACTCTCGATAGTAAACAAAAAAATTAAACTTAAAGCTCGTGACAAAAGTGCATTCTTGAATTGTTTTGCTGTAAAAATTGCTAACTGTGTTAGAAAAAATCACATGGATTAAGTAACAAGTATTCGCCATTCGCGACCAAGCTTTTGTATATTGCCCGATTAAAAAGTTCGTTTATAGTTCGCATCCTTAGGGTGTCACTATCAACGAAATGCACATAAATTAGGCTTAACGTGTGTAATTATTTTACTAAAAACGGTGCGTAACTGATCAATCAACGGTCTCTAAAGTAAACGACTTCATTTACGTAGCGATATATTTAGTTCGATGACGTTTTTGCTAGGTTAGAGTTATGTTTTTCTTCCTAAAATAGGTTCTAGTTTGAAATGGATCAAACTTGTCTACCTTCATATTCAATGAAGCTTTTGCACAAAAAGACATCAAGGGGCAGGTTTGCCTACGTAAAAAATGCTTGGTCGCTATCTATCACTACCGCAAAGAGCCGTATAATGTTTATCGATTGTTATAATAATGTGCTGTTCTCCTCTCGACTAATTTGTAATTGCGGTCTGTTTTTATGTATGGTTTCTGACGATGTGAGAGTTACATGGTTCTCTATATGATTTTAGTTTCAAGTTCGTTTCACTTCGACCAAAAGTTGGTAACCATTTGATCACACATGACACCTGGGTCTCTTTCCTATTATGCTTTATATATTAATTTTGATCTTATCATACTCTATATGATTTTAGTTTCAAGTTCGTTTCACTTCGACCAAAAGTTGGTAACCATTTGATCACACATGACACCTGGGTCTCTTTCCTATTATGCTTTATATATTAATTTGGATCTTATCATTTCAGCATTTTATGCAGCTGCAACTTACAAGGCTTACGAGGACCACCCACTTATCAACTAGATTAAACGAACGTGTTATGGAATGGTACTTTTTGAGTAAAATAAAAACTGTAAAAACGATGATCTGGAAAGAAATTTTTTAACAAAAAATGTCGACGGTTCAGTGATATTCTATTTGGCTCATCAAATCATACTACTGTGAAGTCATATATTTTGTCGATAATGCATAATAGATAGTACATGTGCAGTAAAGCAGGACGAAAATACCAGAATATTAATTTTGTTGTTTCATTTTAGTTTCTCGATCGCTTCTGAATAAATCCTCTTTGTCCCAGGGGCCTGCAATATAATTATTTTGCTTGCTGGGATTTTAATGACTTGTTTTATTGCAAATAGTTGATCTGTCGGTATGCATTCAATGATCTATTTTTATCACATTACTAACCACACGTCAAACTCATGATCCATCATTATAGTTCTTTCGCTCAAAAGTAATCATTCCGAATCTTCAATGAAACAACGAATGCATTTTGGAGGACTTGATTATCTCTAAATGCCATCGCCGCAATTTCCGCTGCATTTGAACCAATCTTTTCTTTGCTATTCCTGCCTTACAGCGGAAGGTCAAAAATCAAATCAACAATCAACACCTTTGTCTGGGTGCAGCAGTAACAGTCTGCCCTATATTAACAAAAGATTGCGTTACAATCATGCAAGGAACTGTAGAAGTGGTAGCTGGTCTTTTACTTCTAGCCTATGTACGAATATGTATCGTGACCTTTCCCAAAATAGTCTATTTCTACTAATTTTAATAAATCTTCTCCTAGTATAAGTGTATTTACTTCTGTTTTGATTGACAGTGCCAATTAAACTTATTATTTATTAAGTGCAGCAAATTGATCGTGGAATTTTCCACCGGTAAAATGAACATTGTGTTTATTTAAGTCAAGCTATTAGTTCAATTTTTTGTGCAAAATTACCTACTTTTGAAGTAATTCAAATTATATGATTGCCAAAATCGAATCAAAATTATTTACGTACGGACACTGGATGGATGATGAATTCTTTACGCAAAATTATATGTCATTGTTTTCGACAACATGTTTTGTATGCTGTCGTGGGTTGTTGGGTAAGCAAGAACTTGTTGACAGCCTTAGCAAAAGATAAGAGAGAGGTAGTGGATATAGCTATAGCAAAATTATAATTCGTCGACATTCACGTGTTACCTTCCTAGTCTGACCAAGGAATCATAATCTGCTTTTAATTTCGTATGTGAAGATGCCACTGAAGCTGTCACATTAACTCATGTGGCTTTTCCATTAACAATGCAAATAAGATCATGTCCTGTTCATTTTTTGAGGAAAATTGTGATTAGAATACTAAATCATTTTCTAACATTCGAAAGTCGAGATCATCAACGAGATTTTGCTGTTGCTTGCCAAACTAGGCGCAAACAACCTCCCTCCCACGTCAACTTGCTTCTACTGTATGTTTCCAGTATAGGTCAAGGACGCGCACAAAACTAGATGAAACTGATCGGCTCGTCTAATTCTATCCCGAACTTGGTATGGAAAAAACGGACTTCTAGTTCCATGTAGGAAATTCATGCGGTTGCAGCCCATTTCGTTTTCTTGAAATTAGAATTGACGAAACACACAAGTTCAGATTTAGGAAATCAGTATTTCAAACGAGTAATGGGGAAAAGTAATATTGATGTATATTGCTTATATATATTGAGCTGTGAAACCAGATCTGCATGCCTTTTTAACTGCCGATTGTCACGTAAATATAGTCACTTCAGCTTTTATTGTGACAGCGAAATGAACGGAATCATAGGGCTTGGTTGGTTCATGCGTAAGATTTTAATACAGCCAATTGACCGCATTCATATTTCCTTTTGCGTAAGGTCAACTAAAGTATTAAGTCACATGACAGCCGCTGCAACCCCTAAGCAATGTGACTTCAACTTGGTAACTTTAAACTGCCCAAATTTTGACAATACATTACCGATCATGATTTGGTCACGTTGTTTTTTATTTCAAGGGTACATTATCTGAATTTATTTCCTCTAATTTGTGCACCATTCTTTGTTACGTAAAATGGTCATTTAAATACTTACAAACAAATGAGTTATCAATCTTCAAACATTTTTTATTCTTGGTTTTGTCGCTATCTTCATGCAGGAGCTGACCATCAACGAAAGTCATCATTTAATTTAATTGTCTTACATCTTTGTTTAAAAATAAACGCTGAACGAAACACACCCATCCATGCAGTACCGTTATAATGAAACTACCAAGGAACAAAGTAGTAGGCAGCTTTAGCAAATTTCGTCTGTTTTGCAAATGTAGACAATGCCAAGACAAATCTAAGCATCGGACAAGACAAGACAGACGATTCAGAAACATTTGGTTTTATATGAAAAATTGTGTTGGTACACAATACACAACGCAATTTTCATTCTTGAATATTTTTAGCATATTGTGAACTTTTGTAAATCCAACAAAATAAACCAATCTTCTTGTCGACGGACTTAATTTCCGGTATTTCATAATTCTCAACTCATATTTTGCATACATCGTACATACTCGAAATAGTGATGAAAACAATCAACAAAAAGCCCTCATCAAGTCAGAGTCGTAGTATATAAAATATTTTGTCTCGAGAGGACTTTTTGCTTTACTACATAGCTCACAGTAGACACCTTAATAACAAGAAAAACAACAATAAAGTAAAATTTCT